>CM025252.1:7995648-8013262 GCA_013677275.1 Gossypium schwendimanii
TTTTGCCCTTTAGTGAATTCGGGCCAGGCTCGGGCCAAAAATATCTTACCCAAGGCCTGGCCCATTTTTTAAACGGGCTTTATTTGTTTGTCCAAATCTATTTTTCAAGCCTATATTTTTGTTCAAACCCTACCACATTTCAGGCAGGCCTTCGAGTCGAGCCAAGTGGCCCGACCCATGAACAGGTCTACTTGGGGGGACGCAGTAGTAAGTTTCCCTACTCCTTAAAATGGGGAACAAGCTTTTTGATTAAAAAGTAATATAAGTTCAATTGCAGGTCAACCGAACATTTTCTCCATAGTTTAATCCTGGACTAGCCAATTTTGTCACTCAATGTTATATCATTAGGTTTAAAGGATTCAAAACCTAAAACATAACCCTTTAATGGAGGATGAAAGATTGAATTCTTGACAAACCAGCTATTTATTGACCTACTGCAATTCTACTTACAAAATATATCTATAAAGCCCATACAAGGAAAATTTTTGGATGCATTCACCTCTCAAAAGAAAGTTTGTTTTTAGTCAGCTTTATTTATGGCCGTGTAATATCATTCAGCTTTATTTATTGCCGTGTAATATCATTCCCTTTCTCTTCTCTTTTCTCCCTTACTAGAGAAAACCGTCCCCCATACCAATGACTGCCTCATTCTGCCCCCTCTCTCAACCACAATAGCCTTATTTTTTTCTTTCTTTTTTATTATTCAATAGCAAGCAGAGTAAAGCAACACTTTTGTAGCAGCAGAGCTGAGACTCTCAATAACAGAAAAGCCAGTAGGGGACCACAACCATTTATGCCTACAAATCCAAATCTACCATATTGTTGTTCCTACAGAAGATTTATTTCTGTTTTCACTACATCACTGGCCAGTGTCCACACCTTAGGTACTATGTATCATCATTTCAACCTAAGTTTTACTACATCACTTCAACGCTTTTGTATCATCATTTCACTACATCACTGGCCAGTATCCACCATACATCCTTACACTGCCTTAATGATATAACAAATCCCACTAGTCTTAAATGACTTTTTGCTCGTTCTATGGCTCATCATTTCAATCAAAAGCATTAAACTTCTTTCTTTGCTTGAGCTTGTTACTTGGTTTTTATTGACACCTTTTACACTAAATTCGCTCAACTAAAGTTCAGGAACGGTCGGACTCGGGTCAAGAGCAGTTGGAACTTGGAGCTTGGAAGAAATCAACAAAATTCTCAAAGACATCATTACAAATATAAAATGTTTAAGGTGGGAACTCTAACAACCCGATTTTTAGCTACGTCAAAAAAAACAATTTCGAAATTCAATTCTACAAACCGAGTCAATAAAATTATGAATAGAGGAATTTATGTATGTAGTATAAAGATATATTAGGAGACGGTCGAATAATTTAATTGAGAAAATCATTAATTATAATACAATAAATTGTAAAAGTACAATCGTTATTAAATTTTAAATTAGAAAATGTTTGAGGACTTAATAAACAATTAAACTAAAGACCTTGAAGTAATTAAACCATAAACAAAATATGTTAAGGCTCAACTAATTACTAAGCCATCATCTTCCATTAGCTAATAAATAATGAATTTATTAGTCCATAATTTATTAGTTTAATTAAGTTAATCACCTACTAATTATATGTATAAATACAAGTCAGAGGATGAAAGAAAAAATTAATCATCTATCACATCTCGAAAATCTAATTAGTGAACTGAGAGTTGTCACACCTTGTTTTTTAAGTAAATGTAGCAGGGATTGTATCAAGTAAATTGATTTGTTGTAGTGGCTAATTGTTAAATATGTGTGTTTGAGATATTATGTTCAAATCTCTTCCTTTGAATTTTGTATTATTTGTGTTCCAACCCCTATATTATTTTTGCTAAATTTTTTACAAGAATAAGTCTGTTGGTTTAGTGATAAGGCTTCAATTTATATAGAGGTCTTGTGTTTGAATTTTGTGCCTGCAAAGTAGAAATTATTTTTGGTTCTCCCCAAGTGTGTTGTCCATGTGGTTAGTAGTTAAGTCAAAATCGAATTATGGGAAAATCTGATAAGGATAGCTAATCAGAGTTAGTGGGGATATGGATAGCTTTTTTTAAGTTCTTTTTCTGAAAATTTCCCAAAAATATTCCTAAAATCTCTCCACTTTCTACTTTCCCTCTCTGTCCACTTCTCCAAGTGTGTCGTCCATATCTTTTCCATAATCAATCCTTTTTCCTTCCTTTTGAAGACACCATTTGCTATTGTGCTGTTGTCGCTTATTCCTTTTCTAACCGGTGTAGTCACCTCTTTTGGCTTCGTTGCTAGTCGTGTGAGATAAGGGAGTTGGTGAAGGTTGTGTGATGCATATCTCTCGAATGAGTTGAATTTGACAATCTTCTTTTCTAGGGTACTAGATTTACTATTGTTGTGTTGCCATTGAAAAGCATTCTGGTGTGTAACTCGATCTCGTAAAAACAGTGAACGACGCGAAGCTAAAAAACCTACTATAGATGCCACACGGCCGTGTAGGCCACACGGATTAGGTTAAATGGGTCGTGTAGACCACACGAGCTGGGCCAAGTAGGCTGTGTGGGCCACACGGGCATTGGGCCTATTTTAGTAAAAATTAGTTAAAGTTGTGTTTGATGTGTGTTTCGAGGTTAGCCACTTTGTAAGGTCTATTATGTGTTATATATGACTTTTGTGTATAAAATTTGATATTCTGCTTCTGTATGTGTAACTTCTGAAAGCATGTTAGCATGTTCTGATGTGTAAAGCATATATGATTTGTGTGTATTTGGATATATGAATGGTGATTGCATGTGCGTTAGGGTGGGATTATGATGTGACGGAAGAATGTTGGCAATTTAAAGATTTTCCTTATTTGGTGGTTTAACCATGTATCTATTTTGGCATCTGGACTGCAATTCTGGTGGCTTGACCACACTTATGTTATTCTTGTGAATTATCGCACTATTTCTAGCAACTTGACTTCACTATTATAAAAAGTGACATGCGCTTACTTATAGGTGTGTGGGATTGGATGGGTAATTAATACCCTAATTGCTGTGTAAGGATGGATGGAGATGATGTGTAGCCGATGGGGATAGGATCTGTTTCTATTCTATGTTAAGTGTTGCATCGCATTAAATTTCATGCCATTTGTATCTTATCTAATTATTATGTTGCATCGCATAGTATGCCATGCTATGTGTTCTGTTCGATTTCTTACTTCTATGTGATTTTGTTGTCTATTTTGTATGTATGAGCTGAGTTACACACTAAGCAATGTAAGCTCACCCAAATTTTCTAACTTTTTAGGTAATTAGCAAATTTAGGATCGGGCAGCGCATGAGAGCTCATATTGGTTTTCTGGATAATACCATAAAACAATTTATGTTTAATTCTTTTCTAGACTGTAAATCTATTTTTTAACTTTTTTTTTTATGGTTTTTTGTTCATTTTGTTAGATTTTGATATTTTAATGTAAAACTACAAAATTGTACAAATTATCAAATTAAAAATCAGTTTTCGAAACTAAAATTCTGAAAATTTTCCGCTGCTATACTAAGTAAGTGATTAAGTGATTTTACTGTAAAATAAGTGTTTTCGAGTATGAGATTTTTTAAAATCGCATAAAAGGTTAGCTAAAATTAATATTTTCTAACCATTCGTTTTCCAAATTTTCATTTTCCAAAATAAGATGTGTTTCAAGAATAAATGGCTAAAGTTTTTAATTTATCAATGTAATCCGACCATAACTTCTAGGTTAGATTTGGGGTGTTACATCATCTTTCCCTTGGTTTGGTTGTCCAAGTGAAAAGAGAAAAGAAAGAAAATTTTAGGTTTTTCTTTAGCCATTGCCATCCATAATTAACTAAGCTACACAAGTACTTCTTTTGAAATTTTTATAGACGAGTGATCTAATAAGCTTGATTAAGTTAGCCCAAACCTAAGATTTCTTAATTTGTTAAGTTTAAGCAAATTGCCATTGATGGAAGTTGATGAAATTAAGTTGGAAATGGATAGATGTTTAATTGTTAAACTTAGATTTTACTAAGATTGTATTAGAAGATAGTGAAATTAGCTTAGAATTTAAGGTTTAGTTAATTTTAACATTAGGGACTAAATTGAATAAATTGAAAACTATTAAAACATTTTGTTATAGATTGAAAGTTTGGGGTCCCTAACGAAAGAATGTGAATTTGGATTTTGATTCGATGTTAAATATTAGAAAATATGAGCAATTCAAATATAAAGACTAAAATGAAAAAATGCAAATTATGTTTGATTGATGTGTTTTTCATGTTGTTGTGTGAAAACTAATTTCTTTTCTATAATTGAGTTATCGTACGTAGTTAAAAACAACATTGGGTCGTCTCAAGATAAAGGAAAGACAAAGGTCGTAGACAAGATGCTATCTTAGTTTGTGCTTTCATGATTTAGATTCAATTTACATATATGGATTGTTGCAATTAGTGTACTTAGGGTAATGAACTTGTCTCATAAATAGGTAAGTATGAAATGGTTGGTAACTTGTGAAAAATGTGATGATATGTATATAATAACATGAAATTGTATGAATTGATTTGAGCATGATGTAAATTGGTTATATATATTAAATTAATATATGCGAAACATGTATATATGTTTAAAACATTTGTTACCCTATTAAAGGTCTCGGATAGAGTTAGGTATAGTTGACATGTCATAGGATTAGTGTACGAGATTTTACTTCATTTTATACCGATGAGGCGTGGAACACATATTATACTTCAGACATACTGATGACGTGCTAGGCACATTTATATATTTACTTCAGTTTATACCAATAAGACACAAAGTGGATATTATACTTCAAACATACCAATAAGGCATTAAGTTTCAGATATATTGGTGTGATGGTTGGATGATCTGTGTATTTATCTTGAGTTCGTGGCTGGTTAATAGGGATTATGAAACATACACTTTGCTTGTTGATATTTGATATGGAATGTAATGGTGAATTGTGTATCATGCATACTAATGTTAAAGTAATAAAATATGTTGTGTGAAAGGTCATATGATATGGTTATTACGAGCCCTAGGGGTTGTTACAGTTGTAAACGAATCAATAGATTCGAGATTGTAATGAGAAAATGGAAAGACTCTTGTAATATGCTATGATGTTCATGTAAGTGAGATATAATAGTAAAGAGATTGAGTGATGGAATATGACATGCTAAATATCATAAAGAATGATGTTTTGTTTCATGAGACAATAAATAAATTTGTGATTTAGATAGTGTTTGGATTTCATATCATATGTACTCGGTATTTTTCTCATCTTATATGTGATTAATGTTTTAAATAATGTTAGCACCACTGAGCCCTATTGCTCAGAATATGGTTTGTTTATTTTTGTACGCAGGTAACGTTAATCGTGAAGTTTCAAGGTGATTGACAGCTTACAAAACTCAACTCTCGACTTAGCAAAGTTTGTATAATTTTTTTTATGTTCATAGTAAGTGGTGCGTACTTAATGCCTTGAGTTGGTCTTAAGTTCATTTTGAGGTTTTGGTACTTATGATAAAAGGGTTTGCATTATGAATGTGACCATGTATGTTTGATGATATGTGTATGTACTAATCTAGTGGTTTAATGGTATGCTTATTCATTTTAAATATGTATGCTCGAAATTGAGATATTGCTTACATGCCAAGTAATAGAGAGTGATGCATGATACTAGAATAAATATGAATATGTATATGATCATATGTTTAAAGATGTTTAAATGTGCCAAGGATGGTAGTTTGGCATTTGAATAAATGCCTAGAATGTGATGTGTTGAGCTTTTGGGTCATTTTATTTGGACCAATTGGAATTGGTGCTTGGTAGGTTTGAAAAAAAAGATTCACAAATTGAAGGAATTGTCTCCATAGTCGCAACATTCCCCTATTGAAGTCGCGACATTAAGTCATCTGTCTTTAAGGTCGCGATGATAGGTTAATGTTTTCATGGTCGCGAGTCACCTCAGCTAAAGTCATGACATCATGTTACTGTCCTCAGTGTCACAACACATTCTTCCTTCGATGGAGCGACAAAAACTTTTGTTTTAGTTGTTTTAATGTTTTGGTCCCTTAATTGCGACCGATGTTTCATAAGAGCTTTTGTAAGCTTACTTGTAACCTAGATTTGAATAAATAATGTTTTTAGAAGTTTAAAACTTAATTGCTTGAACGATTCATCTTTTAGATATTGAAATGAAATTATAGTTGCTTCAACAACGAATGTAACATCTCACATCTCGAATCCGACGATTGGATCGGGTGTGGGGCGTTATAAGAACCATCTTAACATATCCACTAGTATTATTCACGTAACAATCTATTTTTCAGTGGTGTTGGGATAGTGGTTTTGGAAGCATGAATCTGACATGTCAGTCTGTAAATATTAACTATTTAATATTTACGAGGTCATTAGTGTCATATTAAATTTTGGTTAAGAAATTTAAATGTTTAGAAAGTTAATTAAGTAAAAAGAACTAAATTGTAAAAGTTACAAAAGTAAGCCATTAATATATTATGTGTTAAATGGATATTTAAACATGAAGTGAGGGTCTTACAAGGTAATTAAACCATATTTGATGCTAGTAGATGGTAGGTAAATGAAAATGGATTAAAAAAATGTGATAATGACATTTTTGTAATTAAGTTAAAAATTCAAATAAAAGAAAGTGTAAAATGGTGTCATCTTTTTCATTTCTTCTTTATGTTGATCGAATCTCAATGGAAAGAATTGGCGAAGCTTTAGTTTGAGTTCATGCTTGCATGTAAGTATTTTCTTGGTCCGTTTTTCATAAATTTTATGTTTTTGTGATCGTTGTATTGATATCTAACTAGTTTAAGGACTAATTTGTGAAACTGTTAAACGTTAAAAAATTTATCATTGATGACTTTGAGTGTATTTTATATTATTTAATTCTATTGAAAGCTTGATTGTTGGATGAGAATAAATTTTAAAGAGATTTTTAGTAAATTTCATGTTTAGGGATTGAATTGAAAATAAATTAAAATAAACATGGATTTTCTTAAAAAATTTAGAAATTAAGGGGCTATTTTTGAATGGTTTAAATCGGGTTATTTGGGTTTAAATTTTAATTATATGAAATAAGCTTGTTTTGGTCTTAAGGACCAAATTGAATAAAATGTAAATGTTTGAGGTCTAATGTGCAAAATTATAAATAGGAAGTTATATGCATTAAATTGAATAGTATATGAAATTGAGACTAATAATTGAAATAAATTATATAATAAATCAAGAACAAGTAGATAACTGAGGAAAAGGGAAAGTAGCTGAATAGTCTTTGAATCTTTGCTGTTACTGCAGTTTAGCCCTGGTAAGTTCGTTCGGTTTATTTTGATATAAATTGCAATATAAATTGAATAAGGTATTGTATTTTGAATGTTGAAATGAATGTTTTATTGTTAATTTAAAATGAATTGAGGTAATAAATTTCTTGGATATGTGTTTTACAAAAATAACTCCTAAGCCGGATAAATGTAGGATAGAGTACGATTGGCATGCCAATAGGTTATAGTGTGCACTGTTTGGGATTGGTTTGAGATGAGATGATGATTCCTGTTTAATTTTTGTTCACTGAATATACTAAAGTCCAGTATTTATTGCGGACTATCGTGTTCTATTTGCAGTGTTTCTGGCATGTTACTGGGGGCAGATGTAAAGCCTTCGAGCTTGGCACTTGGTGCCGAGGCCTGTTATAGGAGGGATGTTAACCTATGGGCTAGGCACTTGTTGTCGAGGCATGTTATCAGTTGGATTGGCTTGTTTGAGCGTTTGACGTGTTTCAGATGGATAACTATGTACTCATATCCGTATATCATTCATCGGACAATGTTTCTTGTGTTAAATGTCTTGTTATTGAATTGTTGAATGATTATTCATGAATCTCTTGATAGCATTGTGGCTTGATAGTGAATGATCTTGTACTTGTTTATGTATAAACTCACCTGTTGTGGATTGTGGTTGACAGGAGACTTTGACTTTTAATCTTGTTATTAAAATTGCTATATTTAATTCGGTAAGCTTTATCGCTTTAACCATTGAACTTACTAAGCTCTAGTGAAGGTTACTCGTGTTCTTCTTTGTTCCCTGTAGATAACATTTTGTGGAGTTGGGCAATCGAATTAACTTAAAGATCACACTATCCAGATACATTTTCATAGATTTAGATATGTTTATTTTGGGTTATATGACATGTAATAGGTGTTTTTGTATATGTTTAGATACTTATTACAAATTTTATGTTTTAAGCTTGGTATAAGCTTACTTGTGTATGTGCCTTTAATCTTGGTGTTAATATGTTCATGTAAAGTTGTTTTGGTCATGTGATATAAACCTTATTTAAGGTTTGAATCATGGTATGAATGAATGTGAATGATTAAGAAGAAATGATGAGTTTGGCATGAGTTTTATATATGAACTTATGAATGTGAATGCAAATTAGTTGATGTGTCAAGTGAATTGAGGTTGATAATTGAATTGTGGTGTCAATGAGGACACATTAGTTAGGAACTTAAGTTGATTGTTTTGCCATGTTTTAGGCTTGTTTAAATGTGTTTTTAAAGTATGGAAATGCTTGATTTTGATATGGCTCGGAACCTAAGTGTTGGATGAAAGTTTGCCTTGTTTTCGAAGCTTTTTAAGGTGCACACGACCTGACCACACGGCTATGTGTCTTATTAATTTTTAGGAGCAGGATTTTTCACACGGTCACGGTTAGTTACATGGTCTAGCCACACGAGCGTGTGGGGAAGCCACACGAGCGTGTGGGGAAGCCACACGGCCTAGGATATTCCACATGGCTGTGTGACCCCTCTTCTCAAAAATTTTAATTTTTGCATATTTTTCTGTTTTAATTCAAATTAGTCCCCAATAGTTTCCAAACTATTTTTAGGACCCCATAAGCTCGATTTAGGGCCTGTAAGTGTATTTATACCATAAATTGATTTTATTTTTTATATGTTTATAAATTATTAGTTTAATTGTTCTGAAATGAAATGAAATGTCCTATTTTTTACCTTGTAGTACTCCGTAACCCTAATTCAGCGATGCGGACGAGTTAGGGGCATTACAATTTATGCATGTTTTTCTTTAGTGTCTAAATTTCCAAAACTTGTCTAAATAGAAGGAAAATTTATATATATACATACAAACAAGGTTCCTAATGTTGATTAAACTCAAGAGTCTAATAGGTAACATTACCAACAGGAAAACTGAAAAAGGAAGAAAATTTAGTTGTTCCCATATATTTCCAAAAAAGAAATGTTGTCAGTTTTGAATTTCGGAACAATGAGAATTTTAATGGGGGAGATTCCACCCAAAAAGAGTGAAACTTTCCCTTCCTTACAAGTGGCAAGAAATTTACAAATATAATATTATTCCTCTTTGGACAAATGAGAATAAGAGAAAAAGTGGGTTTTCTAAAGAAGGTAATTGGGGAATGCTCTCAACTCAACTCTCAAAAACTCAATGCATTAGGAAAAGCAAATATGGTTCTCACAACTTAATGTTTCTTGAGGCTTCATTTTTTTTCTTCCTGAAAGGACCTTTCAGGGAACGATGTGATAAAATTGGCATTGTCGAACATTTATTTGTGTTTTGAAAATTAATTCCCTTTGAAGTAACCCATAAATCATCAGATAAGATGGAATTGTAGCCATTCAATTGCAACATGTCACACGTACCAACAACATTTTAGTTTTTTTCTTAGATGCAACAACTGAACTAGTGGAATGTTCAATGGGTAGATAGAAACACAATTACAAGAAAACAAATAGTAACAATTAAACTTTAACACACACAAAAAAGGCCTTAAAGAAAGATTAATGGAATTTTAAGGAGTCCGGAACAATGTGAATTCTTTTTATGAAGTTATGGCTGATGAGTGAAAATTCATAACAGAAGTGCACGTATCTATCAAGCAATAAGGTTATAAGAAGGTATTGTTCCCATGAGGACCAACTTCTAAGTTGCTAAGTATCAACTATCCAATTTTATTTAATCTAGAAAAAAAATCTAATTACTACTAAAATTAAACTAAGCAAATTATGGGGAATTTACTAAACTAAAACAATGACAACTTCTAAGTTTCTTAATCAATTTTAAGGACTTAGAACTCTAACTTTACCTAACTCAGTTAATCAATTATCTCTCGTTCAATTATTCAATCTATGTAATTATTAATCCATGATTCAATGACATGAACTAGACCCTTCTAGTATCTAGCTCAATTAATTCCCTTTCCCCACTAGCTAAATTCCTATGCTAGGCAAGTTAGGTGAAGTCACTAAGAACAAACCTATTCGATTGATTAGGGCATCAATTATATTCCTATCTCAATCGCAAATTAAATCATTTGTCGGCTCGACGAAAGTTAATCCTAATATATTTAGTTCAAATCTAAACATTCATTTTTATCTTCCAAGATAAATGTAGATTATCAAATTAATACAACTTAGTGGTCAGACAAGCAGATTAAACAAGCACAAGATTGGATAAATAATTAGCCAAGATCAAAACAATTGAAGAGAAAATAAATTAGTTAAATCATTCCAAGAGAATAAAGTTTAGTTCATATTAAATTGAGAAAACCACACAAAAATATATTCAAAACAAACATGCATCGATACGAATTAAAAAGAAATATCTAGAGAGAAAAATAGTTCTAGAATTTATGTCGAGTGCTCCAGATCTCTTTTTCTTATTACCTTTCCAAGCTTGAAGTTTCCCTTGGTTTGAGAGAGTTGTCCATTAGTCTTCAAGTTGAGTTCCTTTAAGTTGAGTTGTCCATTTGGGTTTTTAATCGTGTCGCTCCACCACATGCAGAAATTACGGCGGAGTGGATTGCTTGTTGTTCAAAATTTCTAAATTGAAGAGCATGCTCTATCACACTAATTTAAATTCAATGGACTGGAATACTTAACTTCACCACTTTTTACGCTATACACCAAATCTTCTAGTCTTAATTCAATACCTACAATAGAGAAAGAAAAATAGCAAGTAAGTTTGAACTAACTCTAAAAATGACTAAAAAAAAGCAATATTCAAATAAGATATAATTAATTCAAAAAGCTATAAACGCAATAAAAACTAATTTAAATGTTAAAATTACCTTCTAAAATAATGTGAAAACTATACTAAAATAACTCTAAATATGAAAGTTATTAGTGAAACATATATTAATAGACCAGACTACCTACCTTCAAAAAATATTTAAATATAAAGCATTTCTTCACAAGGTTGTTGTTGCTTTCAAATATCAATAAACTCACAAAATAAATGGATTTATGTTGTAAAATGTAGTTTCTATTTGAAACTCAAAATTTTGAAAAAGTTACTATTGGTACAAATGCAAAGAAATCCAAATTAAATATTCACTTCAATCATAGATAGGAACAACATTATATGAATAGGATTATGTAGGTTCAAATAACATTAAAAGTGTGGATAATTGTGAAAACCCATAAGTTACTTAAGATTAATCTTTATTTAGATTTTTTCATTTTGCATTTTTTTTTTGTATGAATCATTCTTGAACTTATGATTTTAAACATTTCATCATTCTGGTAGTGACTTTATGACAACACCAAGATGTCAATCGAAATGTTTCTTTTTTACACATCATTCTAGTTTGTAAGAAGTATGTAACCTAATCTCATTTCCAAGATCCTAATCCATAGCATCTTTACGATAACTAATTAGTATGACTTTTGATGTAGTACTTGAAGACCAATATTCCCTTTATGCAAAAAGTGTATTATATTTATACACATATTGCAAGTTGTAAATTGTTTCTACTTTTGAAAAGATTGTTATGAAATTACCACCAGAGATGCTATTACTATATAGTATGGTATTATAAGAAACAATAACCATTTAAAGGACCAAAAGAAATCAAGGATTAACAATTTTGCATTATAAATTAATCCAAATTAAGTTACAACTTTTATTAAGATGAAATCTTTAACTTCATTCTATAGTTTTTATCAAAGTCAAGTCATAAAAGTATATATACATAGAGAGAGAGAGAGAGAGAGAGAGAGAGAGGGAGAGGGAGAGGGTTTTAAGGTTCACCTTTTGGAATGAAAGCTAGCTAAGCTTGTTCTCTCAGTTATGCATGACTAGACAACCCATGTATATTGTTATAGGTAAAAAAGATGTGGTCATTGCACTTTGTCCAACCAAAGAAGAAACCAATATTTATGTCTGTTTGAAACCAACAAGCATACGAGGAAACAGGGAAAATTAGTTTCGTGAAAAGGAAATTTTAGATGGGTTAATATATTATTTGGTACTTGAGCTTGATTTTTAATGTTCAATTTGGAATCTAAGTTCTTTTTTTTTTTTTNTTTTGTCTCAATTTGGCACTTGAGTTTGGCTTCGATATTTAATTTTGGTAACTATACCAAATGACATTGTAACACCCCTTAACCTGTCTCCTTTGCTGGGTAAGGATTACGGAGTATTACTAAACAATCAGAAACATTTGAACTTTACATCATTCAATATTATAATCACATCATAAAACATTCATACGCATGCATATTGTCCATAAATCGAGCCATCGAGGCCCTACAAATAACCAAGAAACAATTTGGGACTAATTTGAAATAGTTTAGAAAGTCTAGAAAAAAGATGCAAAATTTACAAAACAGGGGTTACACGACCATGTGCCTCACATAGCTGAGACACACGTCCGTGTCTCAAGCCCTGTAATAATCGAATTAGGGACACACAGCTGTGTCCCAGCCCGTGTCCTCACCTATGTAACTTTCTGAGTTGCCCCATATGCACGTGTGCCAAGCCATGTAACTCACTGACTTGCACCCTAAAGAATTCATCAAATGACACACGACCGTGTCGCCAGGCTATGTGTCTCACACAGCTGAGTCACACGCCAGTGTGGACGCAAAATGAACCTTAAGTAACTAGTTTACCATTTCAAGCTTACTTGGACTCTAAATAATCCATTTACCAACCAAAATAACTATTCAAAGTGACATTAAACAAGCTAAAAACATGCTAAATCAACCATCCTAAGTGCCTAACCAATGTATCCTCATTGATACCACAAGTATATACAATTTTACAACAAAAAGAACTATCATTCAAAGTATTTTAAGTCAGACCATCTAGCATTCAACCAATATGCCAAACATAGGCACCTCAATCACAACATTCAATTAACACATACCATATATTTCCACTAAAACATCTTCCTTAGTTCACATATCATATTAAGTTAACTACTTGCACTTAAAAAAAATCATACTTTAACATTTTACATATCAAAACAATAATAGTGACATACAAGCCTATTACATGCCATATAATTCGAAATGAACATTCCAAAAACTACACAAAATGAGTTGATAGTGTAACTTGAGTGCCGATCTGATCGTCCAACCTTCAAAGTATCTACAAGAACAGAAAATAACACAAGTAAGCTCATTAAAGCTTAGTAAGTTCGACGTACTAAAACAATAAATCTTACCAAAGTAAGTACAACAACTCATTCAATAATAATAAAACCATATGTATTCCCTATCGTCCACAATCTAAACCAGGTGAATTGCAAAATTCAATTCAAAGCTCAAATACATGACATAAACATCAGGATCACTAAACAATTACATTACAGAAATTTACAATCTAATGAACGACTTATGGATATGAGTACATCGATATTCCAACCGAAACACACCAGATGCTAATAAGAGCTAATCCATCTGAAACACATCAGATGCTCATACGAGCCAGTCCACCTGATAACACACCAATGGCTCCGAAGAGCTAGACCAACCGAAAACACACCAAAACAATGAGTATAACACAAGAGTTTGCAACAAATGCTAAACCTCGGCCTACTCGAGAAACATATATATATATATCACTCCACAAAATTCTCCACTCCAATCCCCCATAACACACCGTATCTCGATTGTACTCTATCCCGTGTTCAATCCGATCCAAATATTGAATTTCAACAACTTTTCTCAAATAACTTTACATCATTTATAATCAAATATATCTATTATATCACATTATACCATCAAAAATATCATATAAATGTTAAATTATAAACTGTACGAACTTACCTGGACTGAATTGTAGTAGTTGCAAAAGTTTAGGGACTAATCCATGATTTTTCCTTTTTCAAGAATATCATTAGGGTCTTGATCTAAAATGAAAAACTTCTCAATTATTAGCTTACATTTCACCTTTGAATTCACTTTACATTTTATACCATTTTATTCTTTAAATTTACACAATTACCCCTAACTTTTACAACTTTTGTAATTTAGTCCCTTAACCCGAAAATCATCAAATTAACCATTTTTCTCAAGTCAACCTTTCATCCAAATATACTAGGCTCTTAAAAAAATCCTTAATAAACATAAAATTTACTATCAAACCCTAAAATTTTGACATTTTCACAATTTAGTCCTAAAATCAAAATCTAACAAAAATCACTTCACAAAATCACCAAACAACACAACCAAAGGTTCAAATATATAGTTATCATAAAAAAAACATTCAATATCCATCAATGAAAACTTTTAAAATTTTTAACAGATTCTAAAACGAAGGTACGAGATAGTTGGACCTAGTTGCAACGATCTCAAAAACATAAAAATGGCAAGAAACGGGTACAGAAATCACTCACATGCAAGATACTATGTTTGGACGATTCTCCAAGCTTAATTTTCCATGGTTTTTTGACAAGGTTGAAGATAGAATGAAGAAGAAAGTGCTTAATATTTACTTAATTTTGTTTTAACTTTGTTTTAATTACAAAATTACTATTATACTAAAATTTTATTCAGTTTTTCTTTAAATTTAATACCCATTACCTTCCGCTATCTAAAATAAGGACTATTTTCCTTATTGGTCCTCTCACATTTATTAATTAGGCCATTAAATTATCCAATTGTATTAATTGATAAATTTTGCATCTTTTACAAATTAGTCCTTTTTCATAATTAGCTATTCAAATGATAAAATTTCCTAACCAAAAATTAATACAACCTTAATGACTCCAAAAATATTCCATAAATAATATTTATGAGTCGACGCGATAGAAACTTGTGGTCCCAAAACTATTGTTTCGTCACCACTGAAAATTGGGTTGTTACAGACATCACTAGGCCTAATGAATGTTGTAACACCCCTTAGCCCATCAGGAAGACATGAAATATATCAATCAACCAAACAAACCGCCAAACAGACTAAGGCGTTACTGATAGATTCAATTCTTTTGGCTTAATTTAAATCTTTGAGAAGTCAGTTATAAAGGTTCTTCTTTTAGTTAAAGATCATAATTCTTGGTTCATTTAGTAACGCATCGTTAAATAAAATAATAGGAATTAATAAAGGAAACATTTAAAACATATGCTGTCATGTATGGCGAATACACTTAATAGAAAATGGCAAGTTTATAAACTGCGAATCAATGTAGTTTGGCGTGCACGTGAATAATAAAAGCTAGTTCCACTTTAAGATAAAAATAATACGATTGTGGGGTAAAAACAAAAGTTAAGTACCAATGCATATATACACTAGCTGCCAACTAGCCATGCATGACACAAAATAGACAAGTGGCTCACTTGTAAGCACAACTCTAGCGTAGTCTCCTTTTACTAATCTTCTTCTACTACTTAAGCCTGAGAAAGAAAGGTAACAAATTCAGTTCAATTACACTTAGTGAGTTCCAAATTACATAGAATAGTTATTAGGTTACTGATAGTAACCCAAAAATAAAGACAATTTCGAGACACAATCATACAGATACATTATACCAAGTTGTCAGTACAGTTCTCCAGCGACAACACTTCACCAATATAGTGCATACAGTACCCTTAGCGGGT
Organism: Gossypium schwendimanii; assembly: GCA_013677275.1. Taxonomy (NCBI): domain Eukaryota; kingdom Viridiplantae; phylum Streptophyta; class Magnoliopsida; order Malvales; family Malvaceae; genus Gossypium; species Gossypium schwendimanii. Next base: position 8,011,560 of record CM025252.1, read on the forward strand.
GGAACAATTGAAATGTGCAAGTGTACACAATTCTATTAAGTAATAAAGTGACAAGTAAATGTCGAGTTATCGTACCCACATGGATTATGAAAGAAAATATTTATGAAGTGTAAAATTAAACACTTTGGTGAAGAAAAATATGTTAATTTGAATAAGTGACTTAAAAACTAAAAAATAATTAAGTAATCTAAGAAAAATAAAACTTAAAATTCCAATGCACGATTTGGAAAACAAGTTTAATCAATATGATATAATGTGTTAGATCAATTACATTCTTTAACTTAAAATTACTAAACTCATGTTCATGCTATTACGAATAATTTCACGACAACTTGGTATTTTGCTAACTAATGCACATACAAACTTACTAAACCAATTAATCTCTTGAATATATTACTATTTCAATTCAAAAAATTAATCAATTTCATAAGCAAGTATAAGATTAAGTGAAGTAACAACATATTCTTATATTGAAACAATTTAATCACAATAATCTTACAAGTTATGCAAGGCTAATGTATCGTTTAATACCATCGTTAGTTTAACCTTCAGCTACCTTAGAAGATTAAGCATGCACCAATTAAATATTGTGTCAATTAATTAAAATTTCAATACGATTAATAATTAATTCATTTTTTACCTTACAATTATAATGCAAGTATAACATAGGCATGATTTTATTTAATTGAACAAATTACCAATGCCTAATAACAACACGAACACGATTATAATAATTTAAGTGGATAGAATGTAATCAATCTAACACGAATTAAATTTAATACAATGTAATTAAATCAATAATAAAACATAAAAAATATTCATGTTCATGATCACAACATGAACAAGACAATTAAAGAGAAGGGAACTAGAAAGCAAATCCAATATTTCTCCGAAGCCTGACTAGTACTCTCCTCTCCTTCTCTGCTTGTTTTGTCAATCCAAGGCCTTCACAAACACTTGAATTCTGCTACTCCAAGGTGGATGAAAGCTCTTTTTCAAGAAGGAAGTCGGCAAGGGAATGAAACAAGAGAAAGGAGAAAACAAAGAAGGGGAAGGAAGAGAGAAAGTGAATGAAAGAGAGAGAAGTATAAAAATGAATGGGTGTGAAATGAGGAAGGGAATAGGGGTATATATAGGTGGGAATGACTGCTAAAAATAGCAAATAAATTTCAGCTATTCAAGCTCACTTGGCTGGCCATGCATTGAGCAAGTTTGAATGTTTCAAACTTTGTTATATTTAGCTTGAGGTAAAAAGTAAAAAGGCACAAAAAGTGGAGGGGTTTGAATAGCATTTAGGGAAAGCTAAAGGGCTGATTTGCAAGTACGAAAATCAGAAAAATTAGCTGATTCGATCAGCTATAGGGAAGGTTTTGGGCTGCCCAACTGCTCGGTGGTTCAGTCCTCTATATTTAGCGCACTAGGCCACTTTCTTTTTCAGACTTTATATTAATTTTTTATCCAATTAATGTTGGATAAAAATTAATTAAAAAGTATGTATAATAATCATTATTGGACTTTCCTTGGCTGGAAAATAATTTAGCCATGCTTTTGATTCACTTAATGCAAAAATTACTCCAACGGTTCAAGCCTTTCGAGGTGTCTGTCAAGCCAATTTTCACCTTTGGTGCAAAACTGTCGAAAATAAACCAAATTTATGAAAATTTATTATAAAAATAATTAAAATTCAATATGTTAATAATTTA
>CM025252.1:8039586-8053130 GCA_013677275.1 Gossypium schwendimanii
TAATATAATAATCTAATGTTTATAAATGCATTCCCATAAAATAATTAATTGTAATTTATTTATATCTTAATTTTATTTTAAAAAGTATAATATAATTATATTAAATATTAATCACGGTTGTAGTTATTTAGTTATAATTTTTTACTTTTTTTTTTATTTGGGTCAGATTTATCTCAAGCTTAGGACAAATCAATCTCGAACTCAAATTTTTACTAGCTTAGACTTTCTTAAATTTGAATTGTTATTGAGTTTAAGCCTATTTTACAGGCTCAAATTTTGACACAAAACAAATAGAAAAACAACTAAAACAACTATACAACCACATCACAATCAAAGTGAAGAAAGAGAAACACTTAGAGCACGAGTCATCGTCAAACTACAAACATGGAGAGAAACGAAGGAATCAAAGCCTAAATTAGAGGCTTTTCAACCACTTGTGTTTGGAGATTCGCTACTGGTAAATTTAATATCCAAGAAAGGATAACACTCCTCAACAAGGGTTATTAGAGCAAACAAAAATTTAAGCACAGAAGCCAATCATATGAAAGAGAAAAAAGACTCACTAGCCAAGAAAAACCAACAAAGAAATAAAAAAGGCAAACAAATTCAGTTCTACCCGACCAATATAAGCAAGAAATAGAGAACACCTCATAGCCTACTATTTAGAAAACTAGAGATTAATGTTCTGAAATAAAAAAAAAAAGAGGAAAAAGAAAAGAAAAGGAGAGAAAATGGGGAAAAAAGAGGAAAGAAGGAACTAAGGTTTTTGAAAGTCAACTGACTACTAATGTAACAGCCTGCTCGACGAAGTCTCTGTATCTGGTTATTGTTTATTGTGTTATGGTATTAAGCATAGCTCTGAGAAAGCAAGATGTTAATTTTATTTAAGTATAGTATTTTATGTACGCGTAAATTGGCGAATTGTGTGTTTTGGCGAGATTTGTGGGTTGGCGGATTCTTTTATTGAGTATACGCCATCCCAGAAGTTTAGGTGAATTTTTTAAGTTTGTAGTTAATAGATTTGTTATTATTTTAATAAGATAATTTCGTTAGACAAGTGAGGACTGGTTAGAATGGAACTAAGATACTATAGCTGATAAGACTTAAATGATGACAAGTGCACTTAATCACGAAAATCAATAGTGTTAGTGGAATAATCTGATCCTTCCACTAAACCTTGTCTCCGAGCTTAGGTATATAAGGATATCAGTGTCTTCACTGAAAAAAATTGTGTTTTCTCTTTTGCATCCATCATTATCTGAAAAGCTTAAGTCCAGAAACCTGTATGAAGTTGGGTTCGCTATATTCAGCCAACTCCTACGTTTGTTTTAGCTCTATGGTAAGTACTGATGAACCCTAGGTTATTTTCATAGTTATTTACGTATTTTTAACTCTGAATGCATAAGTATTATATTAGTATGTAAGGAAGGAAGCTTCTTGATTCTAGGTTAAATGTTAATGTTTCTTGCATGCATGTTTGGGTTCAATGGTGTAATGATCTGATAAATTTAATTATTTATATTTTAGCTTAAGACACTATAGAAGGTCTGAGTGATAAAGGCAAAGGTCCTACTATATAGACTTTGTTGTATTTCTGGTGAGTTCATTCATACTTCCATAAGTGTGGTATTCCTGTTTTATATTTCATATAAGGTAAGTATTTATGCTCTGTAAAGGTGAAGTGTACGTGTATGAAAAGTGGTTGTTCAGAGTTGTCAGTATGGGTCTGTAATGTCTGTGTTAAAGTGTAAGAACCATTCTTCATGCTTAACCCGCTACTTTCTACTTCTTCCAAGAATGATATGGATTGAATCATGGAAATGATATTAAGGAAAAATATTCATGGTGATGCCTTCAATGGAATGTACATTGAACTAGCAGTTCACGATACATGAAAATGGTTGTGTAGCCTCTGGTAGGGCAAATGTATGTTGCAAACTAGGTTGGTAAATCATGAAGGAATATGAATGGAATATATGATATAAATCTGCCTAAGGACTTGGGTACGTAGCTGGTATGAAGAAGGTTTATCTGTATGGTCATATGGACGTAGTGTATGCACTAAAGGAATAGTAAATTGGTGAATAGACTGTCTGTTGTATGGTACTTGCCATTTGGCGAACTATATGATTGTGCTTGATTTTTTTATGTGATTTTCTTGAAGTATTAGTGGTTAATGATAAAACTTTTTCTGGAACTCACTAAGTTCTTTTGAACTTACCCTATTTTCCTTCACAGGCTTACTGTTGAAGGGAGACATTTTGTTTAACTATGCTAGAGGACATTTTCTACTATGAGACTTATGTTATTTTGTACTATGCATGACTTATGGGAGGTGATATCTGATTGTAATTTGAGAAGACTTCGCATTCGGAACCTATGTTGATAAACTATGTTCTCATGAAGTTCCATTTGAGATATGAAATTGTTTTCAAGTGTTATATTTCATATGATGAAAAATTTTCTTATTAAAGCTTATACGCGACATGGCTTACACTTACGTTATTATTTGTATTAAATGTTTAATACAAAATCCCAGTTTTACAGAGTATACTCCAATTTTTTTTAAAAATCGATAATTTCTCTACAGTGAAATGTCTTACTTGGATCCTTCTAAAAGAGTTGGATTTGGCGTGTTACAACCAAACTGGCCATGTTGGTAAGATAAGTTAAGGTTTTAGCTGAAAGCAAAAGAGAGAAGGAAGGGAGGTTTTGATATGAGACAAAAAATTTCTTTTTGATTAGGTTGAATGTATTAAAAAGATCTAACACCTACTTAAGAAATTAAGTGAGAGAAAAAAAACTATCCAACTTGCTAAAAGAGGCCTCAAGTTTGTTATTACACCAAGTGAACCTCCCACCCTTCAGTGGTAAATCAACTAACTCCACTACATTAATGAAATTAAAAAAACAAACCTGTAATAGATTGATTTATAGAGCTCTAATCTTTTCATCCAAAGATTTAACAACAATGAAATCGACACAGACACACCAAGGCACTTAAGAAAATGCTAAAAATAGCAATCCCCCTCTCTAACATTTTTCGTAGCATACCAATTTACTTTTGAATTTATTATTATTAACAACACCAATAAGCAATAAGAATCTCGATGGTGTGACTCTATCTTTAGCCTAAAAAAATCATTTTCCTACACTACAATAAAAACCTTTAGACCTCTCATGACCATTGCCCAAAATCCTACAGAGATTTAACTATTTGAGTGTCAACACTTTCCCTTTTTGTCTCTTGTAAGCAAATCATTTTAACCTTTCTTTTATTCCTAACATTCCTGACTATAACACCCCTAACCCGTATCCGTCACTAGAACAGGGTTACAGAGCATTACCTAGCAAATAGAATAGTAAACCATTCAATTCATACATTAATCCAAATATAATCTAATTTCATTTAAATACATTCATGGCGTCTCTTAATCGAGCACTCGAGGCCCTAAAAAATACAATAGAAACAACCAAGGACTAAATCAGAAACATTTAGAAAGTTTAAGAAAAAGTTAGAAAAATTTGGACTACAGGGGTCACATGGTTGAGACACACACCTGTGTCTCAGGCCGTGTAACAATAAAAATAGGGACACACGACAGTGTCCCAACCTGTGTCCGTGCCCGTATAACTGACTGACTTGTGCCACACGGCCAAGCCACACGCCCTTGTGCCAGGCCATGTAACACTCAAAATGCAACCTTAAAAAAACTATAGGGGACACACGGCTGTGTCGCGTGGCCGTGTGTCACACACGGCTGAGACACTCGTCTGTGTCTTTGGCCGTGTGGACAAGAAATATGCCAATTTCAAGCCATTCCTTTCACCCAAATCAACTTTGAACCTATAAGCCAAAAGCATCTATGAACAAAACACCAAAACATGCATAATAAGACTACTTTCAATATGCCATAAATCCAGACAACCAATATGCCATTTAGGCACCTCAAACAGAATTCATCAAATTCATCCAAAACATATGCCTAATTGATCATTCATTTGGCATTTATATCTAACCTATTTTCATACCAAAACTTACTTCAAATGACCACGATAAAGCCTTATCATCACATACCAAATTTGGTCATAAAACCTTGCATCAACTTGACTAAATAAACATAAACTATTTAGCATCAAAGTACCACAAACATACCAACCGTCAAGGTATGAAAATACCATTAATTCTACACTTCAAAACAACATTACAAGTCATAAACATTAACTAAACCTTAAACATAAGTCCACCTATAGATGCCATTATAACCATGACCCAAAACGTCCAAATCTATTGATGTTATAGTTGGATAGTGTGATAGATCTTCAACAAGCTTTTAACCCAATCAAGCTTCCGATTATTTGTAAAGTAAGGGAAAAACAACTACGTAAGCAATGAATGCTTAGTAAGCTCATATAAACTTTAAACATAACATTCCATTTCAACAATGAACTTTATATATTAAATATAAACCTATACCAATACCTCAAGATTTATCCACTACATAACCATCAACTCATAAATGAGTAAATAACATCATATATATTTTTCATTCCTAATTTAATATGATTTTATAAACATTATACACCGTCATTAACCTTTTCATAAAACTATGAATTGTTTCCTTTACTTACTTTCCATTCCATTTACTAAGCATAAACTTAAATAACAGCATCAACTCACTAATTAATGTATTTATTCACATCATAGGTAAATTCATCCATAACATACGTAATTTCTCATATATAAGTACATCATTCAATTCATCAATCCCTTTTTTTGTCATATCACATTTCAATAATGAACTTACCGTTTCATTAACTTTTCTTACCCGTTTCATTTGTATAATACAAGACATAAGCATAAACATCAATCATAATCTCAAGCTTGACATAAGCTTAATCACCATCATCAATACACAAGTTAGTGCATTTATGTATACAACTTATTCGGAGTCAATCACATGATAAACCATTTTATAGGAAAATACACCTTTTGAATCATACCAGCTTTTCATGAACATAAGCATATTTCCATTTTTGTCATTTACCATTTCATTGTATATCAGTAATATTGAACATGATATAATGTAACTATAAGCTTAGCATAAACCTAAGCATCATCCATAATCTCAACTGTTGAACTTATTTATGTTCAGATCAATATTAAATAAATAACAGATTTTTCAAATTCATTAAACAAATTACCTTATCGAGATTTTCCATTCAAAGAACGACTTATGGATAAGAGTACATTGTCAACAGAAGCTTATACAGCTGGTCCACCCGAACACACCAATAGAAGCTCATAAGAGCTGAACAGAAGCTCAAAAGAGCTGAATAGAAGCTTAAAAGAGTTGATCCACTAGACTCACGCCAAAGAAAAAGTATAACATGAGAGTTCGCAATAAATGTTGAACCTCAGTTTACTTGGGTTGTAACACCCCTAACCCATATCCGTCGCCGGAACAGAATTACGAAGCATTACTGGAGTTTATAGATCAAATACAGTTAATTCATATAATTTACTATTCATATTAGAAATCAATTATAATATCCCTTATATAGGCCCTCGAGGCCCAAAATATGCATTAGAAACAAGTCAGGACTAATCAGGGAACTCAGAGAATTTTTTCGCAAAATTTTAAAACTTTTTCTAGGTGCAGGAGACATACGCCCGTGTGGGCAGGTCGTGTGGCTCACACGGCCAAGAGACACGCCTGTGTCTCAGGTCGTGTGGGCATTCGAAGTAGGGCACACAGCTGTGTCCTAGCCCATGTCCAATATAGGGTGCTTACTGACTTGGGTCACACGGCCAAGCTACACGCTCGTGTGCTAGGCCGTGTGAACAATTAAATTTGCATTAATTAGGTGCAGGGGTCACACGACCAAGCCACACGCCCGTATACTAGGCCGTGTAAAAATAAATGGGTATTCTGTTTCTCAATTTTAAGGATCCAGGGGACACACGGCCAGATCACACGCCCATGCGCTAAGCCGTGTGTCATACACTGTTGAGACACATTCTTGTGTCTTTGCTCGTGTGGACGAAAATAGGCCATTACTAAGGCTACATTTCTCACCCAATTTGTCTTCCACCTACATCAACACTTTAATACATTCACCAACCAATTCAAGACATTAAAACCAAGCCAAAACTAAGTCTTATGCAAGACATATTATCACATATGTTCAAGTGTTCAAACTTACCAAATACATATATGTGCATATAGGCATATTTTACCAATTATGCTATCTCAAACTAATCATCAATAGGTCTATATACTTTCCAGGATTTAACCATTTCAAACACAGACATCAAACATGTTTAGGCCATATATTTACATAGCCAAAATATACCAAACAGAAGCCATACCAATGGCTAGTTTCAACCAAATATTTATATGCCGTCATTTGGCAAATTTAACCTATACATGCCATTATACCCAAAAGAATGTTATTTATACCAAAACCAGCTGAAGGATAGTGTGATGTTGCTCCGACTTGATTCCAACCTTTACAAGCTTTCGAATACTATAAAATAAAGGAAATTAAACAAATTAAGCATTTAATGCTTAGTAAGTTTGTATAACGGGAAATTAACTTACCATTCATTTTCATTGAAATAAACATATAAAATGCACCCAAGTAATTTGGCTAATAGCCTAAAACACACAACTTTATCAAACGTGTTAGTCATTTACTTCACATGAATTTCAAGAATCGTGTATGAGCTCATCAATACCAAATTTCCGTGTATTTTTCAAGTGTATCCAGGTAGTATCTCATTCAGAATTCATCTTATTTATATCAGAACTTTGTCCGTTGAACCATTTGAAATATCGATGGGTACACGGTAATACACATGAAGTGTATAATCCGTCAATTTATATTCGAGAGTGCTCGTTAAAGCACATAATTGGGAAGCCCTCTCTTGATTCATATAACAGGAAGCTCGTATGAGCTATGTAACGGGAAACTTATCCGGGTTGTATAACAGGAAGCTCATAAGAGCCTTAATCGGGAAGCTCATTGGAGCCAATAACGGGTAGCTCCGAAGAGCCATTAATGGGAAGCTCCAGATAGCCATATATTGGGAAGCTCAAGCGAGCCATATCGGGAAGCTCCGGAGAGCCATTAATCAGTAAGTTCACAAAAGAGCCTTTAATCGATAAGCTCACGAAGAGCCATATATCAGGACACACATAAGAGTTGTGGTGTGTCTACAACACATGCAGAATCACAACCAATAAGGATGCTCCGAAGCGCTATTAACAGGAAGCTCGCAAGAACTATATAACGGAAAGCTCGAGAGAGCCAAATATCAGGATACTCATGAGAGTAATAATGGGACGCTCTTTCGTGCTATGGTGTGTCCACAACATATACAGGACCACAACCAATTCGGGAACCCTATATCCATCGAATCTCATTTTTCCAATTGGGACTTAATATTTATCAGGTATTATCGAATATGTGATCTATTTCATACATATGGATTTATACAATTCACATATACAACATCCAATTCAAACATATAAATATACAATTTAGTTACACGAACTTACCTTGACACTTGCTCGTGCACAAAACTCTACTAATTTGATACATGCACGAATGGGGTGAAATTTATTAAATTTCAATCACCAAAACTGCCAATTTTTAGGTTTGGGAAATTAGCAGACTTGCGACAACTTTTTGGATAGAATCCTGACATTGCTAGGTTGATATGTCTGCATGATGTTTGAAGATCTATCTCTTAGCTTCAAAATTCATTTTGAATCACTCAATTTTGAGTTTAGGAGCTCAAGTTATGACCGTTTTAATGAAGATTGCGCGAGCAGAATTTCTGAAAGGGATTATGACGGGAATTAGGAGTTTCGGGCTTTTAATTCGAGTTTAAATTATATTGGGTTTGAGTTTTAGGCCTAATTTTTGTTATATATGAGCCCAATATTGTATTTATCATCTCTTATTATTTTATTCTGAATTTTTTATAATTATTAAGTATTTTAAATTATTTAGAAGTTTTATGTTAACAAGAAAGTTTAGTTTAAAACTACTTCTTGTTTAGATTAAATTAGAGTTCTAGTATTTAAGATTTTTATTTAGATTTATTTAGCTAGCGTATATATAGGCCTTTGTATTGTACACAATTCATTCAATTCATTATTATTCTATTTCTATTTTGAGTTAATAAATTCTCTCTGGGTTTTCTTTTTTAGGATTTTCTATTGAGTTTCTTATAGAAGAGTTTTAACAATCTTTTTAGATTGTGGGGATCATCTTCAAACTCTTTCTTGCCAAGGTTTCTATCTTGGAGGGGAAATTAGAGCCGCTTGAAGGGCATTGTGGATTCTTCGTGTTTCCAAGGCTTCTTAGGACTTCTACATGCCACATTCTATCTTTCCATGTATCTTCTTTATTCGCTTCCTTAATCTTTGATTTATTATTTTCTTTTAGTTATTTATTTTAATTTTTTATCTAACTTGGATTCAATTTCGTTTCAGGTTGTGTCAAAATCTAAATTTCTTTCCGAACCTCTAGAGCCCTAAGTTAAATCCGCGACTTTGACAAACTTTACGATCTACTTTCGCGTTCATCCTTCTCATCCTTTGTCATAATTTGACACTTTTTCTTTTCCTCGATCTAACTCCTTATTTGATCTTTTCGGATCTATATAAATGAATTTAATATCAATTTAATGCATTTCATATTAAATTCAATCCAACTCACATCTTAGGCAAAAGTACCATTTTGCCACTATACTTTTAATTAATTCTGATTTCGTCCCTAGGCTTAGAAAGTGAAATTCATGAAATTTAATCTTCATTCCAAGCCTAGAAATTTTCATACATAATAATAGCAACCCATGAATTCCATAAAATTCAGAATTTTCCATGAATTAAACATCTTTTCAATTTAATTCCTAAATCATGATTTCATCAAAATTCTTCAATAAAACACTTTTAAATACCCATCAACACCTCAAATTCATCATCTAATAACTAAAATCATATGAACTCATCAATGGTAACTTCCAATATTTTTAATAAAATCAAAAACCAAGGTAAAGGTTAATTGGACCTAATTGTAACAATCACAAAAACATAAAAATTTCAAGAAACGGGTAAGGATTTGACTTACATGAAGTAAAAATTGGAAACCAGCTTAAACCCTCTTTAATGTCTGTTTTTAGAACTGAAATGATGATGAAATGTCTAGAATTCTTTAATTTTTCATTTGTTTCATTAAATTTGGAAAATTTCTAATTTTGCCCTTAGTTCACACCATTTTATCATTTTTTAATGCTTATGCCGCCTCAGCCATTTGCTTTTGGCATATTTATGCCTTAAGTCCCTCATTATTTATTGGTTAAGTTATTTAATCACGTAACCATTATTATTAGCAAGTTTTGCACTTTTTTCAATCTAGTTCTTTTTAACAAATTAGACGTGTAATCAGTAAGATTTCTTAACAAAATTTTAATACGACATTCCTATCAGACCATAGACTATAAAATAATATTAAAGTAAATTTTCTTTTGACCTCAGATTTGTGGTCTCGAAACCGCTGTTCCAATTTCATTGAAAACGGGCTATGACATGAGTAATATGCCAACATCTCCCTCCAATACCATCACCACTCCAAACCCTCGTAATACACAAAAACATGAATGTACTTTATCACGCGTTTAATTCAAAACAAACATCAAAATTCAATATTATAACTCAGATAATTATTCATTTCCAACAATGGAATATATATAAATATATACATCATGTTATACCATTCAGCAATTTAAATAAATATTAAAATTTTAACCGTACGAACTTACTTAGCCAAATCACAAAAATGACAAGGTTTAGGGGTATTTTGGTAATTTTTCATTTTCCTCAACTTTCCACTTGATCTTGATCTAAATTAATAAATTTATTTAACATATTAATTTAGGCAGTAAAACAATGTATTTTATGCAATCTAATCATTTTTTAAATTTTTACAAAAGTATCCTAAAGTTGTACTTTTATTCAATTTAATCCCTGAGCCCAAAACATGCAAATTAACCATTTTTACCAAAAATTGAGCCTTGCTGAATACTCATGGTATCCAATACAACAAATTATTGCAACAATTTCACATCAAATCCTTGTACTTTTAGTATTTTAACAATTTAGTCCCTAATCAGAAAATTTATGAAAATTACTTAATTAAATACTTTTAAATATCAACCAACATCTAAAATTCATCATTTAATAACTAAAATCATATAGATTCATCAATGGAAACATTCACAATCTTTAACAGTTTCAAAATTGAAGGTACGGGATAGCTGGACTTAGTTGCAACGATCTCAAAAACATAAAAATTATTGAAAACAGAGCTAAAACAGACTTACATGCATAATCAACAAGAAAGCCGAAGCTTCAAAGTCTTCCATGAAGTTTTTCCCCTTCCAAATTCAGTGAAGAAGACACATTAAAATGATGATAAAACATTTTGGTTTTATTTTAATTCAATTAATTTATCAAATTACCATTTACACTTACAATATCACTAACACACGTCCATAATTGTCCATCACATAAATATATGGCATAAATACCATCTAAGGAAGGTTTAATTGCACAATTGGTCTTTCAATTAAATTAAATTCTAACTAAATAAACTTATTTATAATTTAATCCTAAACTAATTAGGACTAAAAGAGTCAATAATCCAAAAGTTAGTGGATTTAAATCATGACACCACCGCTTGGAAACTTTTACCATGGTTTAATTACTATTTTGGTCCCTTTTTATTTATTCAATTAACCAGTTAATCACTCAAATCAAATAGTGATCAAATTTTATATCTTTTACGATTTAATCCTTTTTAATTAATTAACTATTGAAAAGTTAAAATTTTTCAATGAAACTTCAATACCACCTTAATGACACTCTGTAAATATTTATAAAAATATTTACGGCTTGGTTTATAGAAACGAGGTTCCGATACCTTATTTTCTAAAACCACTTGACCTCAGGGTGTTACCATTTGAACTTAATAAACTGCTTAAATAACATAAATTATCAAATCAAAAACAATTTTAAAGTCACGTTTAGCTCAAAAAATAATATTTACGAACTTACTCGTCAAATTTGGTGGCCTCGAAACCACTATTTTCGACACCACTGAAAAACGGGCTATTACATTGACAACCCTCAAAATTGTCCTCCTATTTACCCCCTAAAATTCCAAGTCATTATTTTGAACTCCATAACCATAAATGAAACAAAGAGGAACTAATCAAAGACAAGCCAGAATACATCGGGGCTATACCTCTCCCTTGTCTTCTTTCTTCTTCTCTCCCTTTATTGAAATCCATCTCTAACCTTTTGCTTACTTACTATACTTTCTCGATTTTGCACAGAATTTAGGTATTTCTATACATTTTGTTTTCATTGGACACTAAATATTGTGAATGAGTCACTAACTTCATCTTATATTCATGTCTCCAATTGTTTGGTTTAAAAAATAGCTCACATTGTTTGATAATAGATAAGAGGTCACATGACCTTATTTTACTAAACCAAAAGAAATTTTCCATTTTCACATTTTAAAAAATTCCAAGCTTACCCTTACTAAATCAAAAACTCTCTTTGTTATATTAAAGCCTCAACTCTAAGTTTTCTCCATGAAAGTTGCTTCCTTCAATACTCTCCATTTTCCTTCGATCATCACAAAAAGGACACCAACACAACCATTTCCAACTAGATTCACAACAACCCATTTCCTCAAACTCACTCAAAGCTTCCAAAACAACCCCCTTTTTAAAGAAATTCATTGAATTCCTTGAGCTTAAATAAATTTTCCTTATGTGAATGGCTATTATAGCAAAATGATTCTCTGAGTAAGACCATTCAAATAGTGGCAGAGCCAAGGGGCTGGCAGGAGCCCCAATCTCCCTAAAATGAAAATTTTTTCATTTGGACCTTTTATAATTTATAAAATTTTAAATTAGTAATGGTAAAATTACATTTTGCCCCCCAGAAAATGATAAAAATAGATTTAATTATTTAAAAATTATAAAGATATAGAGTATTAAAATGATAAAATTGTATTTTTACTATCGTAAAAAGTTACAATTTAATTCCAGCCCCCTCAAAGAAAATTTTCTAGCTCCGCCCCTGCTTGCAAATATAAGTTAAGTCCAAATTGGGATAATATTACATCCAAAAAATAGTTGTTCAAATAAAGGTCTACTAATTGCTTCCTTGAAAGCTCAAACTTGGATGGATTTTATGGGTGAATAGTTCTTAGTCATCAGATCAAACACAGGAGTTCAAATATAATTTGTTATATGCATTGGAAATCACATTTCCTAAAAATATTAGTATTTAAATTAAAAAAATAAATTTGGCATTTAAATATTAAGTCCAAACTTTTACATAATTTTTTTATTAAATAAGAATTGATGGAAGGTAATTTTTAAGATAGCAACATGCCTTTATTTATTGGATAATTGATGTTGGGGTTTGGTGCTATCAACTTGACCTATTGTTGCCAGTCCCCCTAAGAAAAAATAAAATTTAATGCATGTATGAATAAGCTACATGAAATGTAACGACAAATTTGTTAAGTTTCGTTTTCCTATAGGTTTTAAAACGAAAGTAAGAAAAACATCTAATAAAGATTAAATGTTTAAAGTAGGATAAAATCTTTTATAAGGTGATAATTTTTAGATGAAGATAAATTTACTCTTTTAAATGTAATCAAATAAAAGCTTTTAGAGGAACTTCTTTTAAGTCTGGCGGTTGGCACGAGTTTCGTCTGCTGTTTGGCACGTTTGCAATTGTTTTTCAATAGTGAAAATAGAGGATGAGATTGTGAATCTAAATCTTGTTGACGGTGAGGAGGAGCCTTTCTAGGAAAACGGTGAGTCGTTAGTCGATGATTACAAGTTATCTTTGGTGGGCAGTTGTTTGACGGAAAGTGTTGTGTACTTTCCTTTACTAAGGAACACTATGGCTAATCTATGACATCCCATTGGTGGTATTTTCATCACAGATCTTAGTGATAAGCGATACCTTTTCCAATTCTTCTATGAGGTAGATATGAATCGGGTGTTGGAAGGGACACCATTTTTTTAATAACCATTTGCTCATTCTGTATAAGATCATGCATGGGGAGGATTCGAGCATGATTCCCTTGGTTTATGCAAACTTTTGGGTTTAGGTACATGATTTGCCTCTAGGGCTCATGCCGGAGTCAATGGCGCGACAATTCGGATCTTTCTTGGGCTTGTTCCTGGACTATGACGCGAAAATGATGTGTTTGGGAGGGAACCAGTTAATGAGGCTTAAATTCATATTGGATGTGCAGTTTCCATTGAAAAGAAAAAAAAATAAGGTTACACTAGGGACTACATGATCGTATACGCTAAATTTTAGTATGAAAAAGTTAGTTTGTTTTCCTTCATTTATGGTAAGCTTGGGTGTTGACACCATTTTTTGGATGGAAAAACGGGGTCGACTTGGGTTTTAAAAATAAAAACGAAAAATGGG
>CM025252.1:8061955-8072781 GCA_013677275.1 Gossypium schwendimanii
TAAACATATTCAAATTTAACCTTTTTATTCATCAAAACATTCAATTAAATCCAAAAATACATAAATGGGTAAATTACCATTTTGCCCCTAACATTTTACACTTTTTACAATTTAGTTCTTTTTGCACAAAACACAAAATACACAAAATTTGCCCACACTTTGCTAAGGCAGAATATTCATAGGCTTCATACAAGTCCACACATTTTATTTATTTCACATTTTAGTCCCTCAAAAATTTATTTTCACAATTTTAACCCTAATTACTCAATTTCACCAAAAATTTAAAGACAAAACATGTTAATCCTTTACATATCTTTCATATTTCATCATCAACTATCACAAAGCTCAAGCATTCATCAATGGCACATCTCAAAATCACCATCAAATTCTAAAATTAAAGTATAGGTCTTGTAGTACACAAAGCAACGATCTCAAAAACGTAAAAATTATCAAAAACCAAAACCAAAACATACCTTAATTTTTCTATGGAAGTGCCAAAACTTTAAAAAGCCATGGAAGGTTTCTTCATTTTCACTATTCGACTAAGAAAGATGAAATATTCATCTTTTCATTACTTATTTTTAGTTATAATATTATAATTTGCTTAATGACTAAATTAACCTTAATTAAATAAATTATAAAACATATAACTTAAGGGAAATATTGACCATTGCCGCCCATTTTCTACTAAATGGCCTAATTGCCATTTAAAACCCTCATTTTTGAAAGACAACAACAATTGGGTGCTTTTTAGTTTGGCCCTCTAAATTTTCATTTGACACGATTAAGTTATTTTATCAAATTGAGCACTCAAACGATCATATTTTTATACCAAATTTTCACACATATTAATTCACATACTGCAAATACCAAAAATAATTTAAAAATATTTTTCTGACTCGAATTTGTGGTCCCGAAACTACTTTGTTCGATTAGGGTCAAAATTGGGCTGTTACAAAAGCCCCTCAAGTTAATGAGGGAGACAACAAACCCTAGTATTATTAACTAGGGTTGTCGCCCTCTATACTCCTAGATAGACTAGGAGTTTGTATTTCTAGTTGAAATAAACTTCTACAATTTAACAAGGGTTCTACCTCCTATCCCTATAAATAGATGATATTGGTAGGGCTATTTACAGAACTTTAAATATAGTTATTCTGGTCGAAAATAGAGAATTTATTCTCAACTATTAAATATATTTTCTAGAATAACAAATTTTGTCAGTTTCTATTGAGCCCACACACGAAGCAAACCATGGTACAAGAATTGTGGAGAAGGACATTCGGTTGAAAGCCATGAATGAAAAGTATCCGTCTAGCCGAAAACACAGGTGCAAATTCATTTAAGGGTTTATTACTATAAATATCACAAATCGACTAGATTTTAAAATTTTTTTTATTTTTCGTTGTGCAAGAAAACCAATCTCAAACTAGATTTTTTCCAACAAACTAGTGGTAGGTATGTTGGATCTGGTGCCCTAAGTGTAGTTTATTTGCTTGTACACTTGTAACTTTTTCGAACAGATTGGTTAATAAAATTATTCATGGATTACATTAATACCCTTTGATATTGTCCTCACGTGATTCTTGCATGTAAAGTAAAATAGAAGCAAATATTAGCTCACTAGTTGTCTAATGTTTAACTAATACTAAGTGGTATCACGCGGTCAGATCATAATACAAAAAGACAACTTATATTAGTAGACGAACCTATACATGACATTAGTCTAATCGGAAATAAGTAAATCGATTGAAAAACTAATATGTTGTCTATCAAGTCCAATTGGAGAGATGCTTTGTCATGAGTATCAGAGTGGATGACTTCTAAAAGATATATACATAGATGTGACTGACTGGACTGACAGCACATCAGACTAGACCTAAGCAAAATAGATCCTAAATCCATTTATGGATTTATTCACTTGTGACGTTCATAGTGTGACATACCTTAATCCTGAGTGGATGATGGATTATGTATGAGTGACTCATATCCTTTGATGTAAGTAAAAGGCTGAGTTCAAATAGATAAGGAACTAAAAGCTGGTCTGTTGGGTATACGAATTCTGCAGTATGTAGCATCATTCACAATAGTAGAATTCATAGCCCAAGAAATGGGTAAATGATATCCTCTTGTTGGCATTACATGATAGATAAAAAGTAAGCGTGGTCATGTGATGTTTGTCTTTGTTATGAATGACTTAATTACCATTTGATAGTGATAGACTTTTCATGAAAAAAGATGTAATGGTTACCATGAGATAAAATAGGATCATATTGGGAGAGTAGATTTATCCCAAATTGATTAAGGATATCCTATAAGGGAAATACACTTATGATAAGGTTGTTGGACGAGAATTGATCGAGTAGCTTTCTTAATGGTATGCCATTAGAGAGAGCTCAATCACGATACTATAGTGGAATGACTTCATGACTGAATGAGTTTACAATTAATAGGTGAAAACCTGAAACTTAGTTATAAATCATTTGAGCCCTAATCAAAAATATCCAATCGGGTTCCTCTACTAGCTTGTTGAAACCAGAAATGAATTGCATGTTGAATGAAATGAACAGAAATGGATAGAAATGATAGAGTTAGAGAAATGAGAAACATTGAAAATGAATGTGATTTTCTCACTAAGTATGGAAATGACTTGATAATTGATTTATAGTTTTTATAATTATTAATTAATTAATTGAAGTTGAAAAATGAAATTAAATTAATTGGTCATTGTGAATTCGTTGAATGTAGAAAATTAAATAAACTTTCTTATAAAATTTTTTATGGTAAAATTATCATGATTTTAATGAAATAAGAATTGGGTTGAGAAATTAATTTAATTTAAAAAAAATTAATATGTAAAGTCTATTTTGAGAAATAAAAAAACATGTATTGGGTTGGATTAAATTATAAAGTGTTGGGTTAAAAGACTAGGAAGCACACATAATTAGATCTAGTATAGGAGAGGCCCGAATCCTCATCGTAATACCTATGAGGGAAAGCACACTCTATTAACCCCTTTCTCTCCTAGTTCAACTAGGAGTGTTCCTTTTAAATAGCCATTAAATGCATTCTACTAATTCAATTAGGGTTTCACTCCCTCCTATAAATAGATCCCTCTTATAAATAAATGACATTAGTAGGGCTAAAAACACAATAAGTTGTATACAACATTGAGATATTGTTATTCTGCTTGAAAATAGTGAGAATTTATTTCTATGTATAAATTATATTTTCTGAGAATAACAATTCTACCGATTTCTATAAGAGAGAGATTTACTTTTCTATTGAAAGTAAGAAAATTATTTCTAGTTTTGTATTTGATTCTGAATTGTTTGAGCCCACACTCAAAGCAGTTTGTGATACGAGAATAGCGGAGAAGATTGTTCGGTTGAAAGCTGAGAACGACAAGGATCCGTCTCGCTCAAAGCACATGCATATTTTGAGAAAAGTTTGTTACTATAAATATCACAAATCGACTCGGTTTTCAAAATTTTATTTAGACGTTATTTTCATTTTTTTACCATGAGTTGACTTTGAATTTTATGAGAATGGGCTTCTATATTAAATTAGAGACTAAATTGAATTTTTTTTATTTAGTTTTAGGATTAAATTGAATTTTTTTAAAAAATTTAACATTAAAAACCAAGTTGAGTTTTTCAAAATGTCCGATTCAAACCAAAATTTATTCCATTTCGTTTTAAAATTGCTTTAATTTTGAATTAGATTAATTTATGTTTAAAATAGACTTAGGAGAGTGAATATTAACCAAAAAATTAATTAATAATTAATATTTAAATAAATAAAAGTTTTTATTTTAAGTAGATAATTAATTAAGATTAAATCGGGCTAATATTAGTTTAGTCCATAAAGGCCCAAATTAATCCGTTTCAATACCCAATTGAAGTCAAATGACCTAAAAATGTCTAAGTTAAAGTCCACAGCTTTGGTGTAATCCCAATTTTCAATCCATGTCAAGAGCCAAAATCTAATCTCAGGATTTCTTTTTATAAAGAAAATAATAACTTAATAAAACAAAAACAGTTCATTACGCGTTAAGGTAAACTACATCTTAGTCACCAAATTATGCTAAATTTTTGTTCTGATCATTTAACTAGAAAAATTTACAATTTAATCATGTATTTTCTTTGGATCAAAGGAAAGTTCGGTTGATGCCCTCCGGCAATTTTGAAGAGCGCTAATTTTACAGTCATGGTTGCCCTTGCACCTCATCTGGCAATAATACAGCAAATTATAAGCTACATGCAAGTTGATTAAACTGTCTCCAATGCATATCATTCATAAATATGGAATGCTAAGAACTAGCTGAAAATTACAGCAGCAATTGAATGTCAAAACAACGGTAAGACTTGATACATAACCAGGCTGATAGCACAAGCATACATCAATGACCTTTATGGCGAAAAAGCATTACAACTACTTGGGAAATATCATATAGTGAATGGTCTATCTCTCCAGCTTCCCTCTCTTTTGGATACAATTCAAACTTCTAACTCACAGAGCCATGCCGTAAAAGCCGGCACCAAACCAAAATACATTGTAATTATTAGTGCTTAGCATCTCTTACCAACATGTTC
Organism: Gossypium schwendimanii; assembly: GCA_013677275.1. NCBI lineage: Eukaryota > Viridiplantae > Streptophyta > Magnoliopsida > Malvales > Malvaceae > Gossypium > Gossypium schwendimanii. The sequence goes on from CM025252.1 coordinate 8,066,551, forward strand.
CTATATTTAATTAAGGGACGGCAAATGGAACCTCTTGAGTCAAGGAACCCGATAGAAGATAGCAATTTCTTTTTCTTTTTCAGTCAGAATCGGAGTCATGATTCACGGAAGATCTCACTGTCCTGCGCCTACTCTCATCATAAACATCATCCTCATCATCTTCATTTTTCTTCTCACTAATTATACCTGTAAAATGATACATGGTTTTCATCACTGCTAAATACCATAATTTGCATGTTGAACCAGACAAAAGTTCATTACCTTTCTTTATCAGTACAACCTCGAGTGTCCTCATAGCAAAATCATCTTTGGCACCAAGATCTTGAAACCCAACCAGCCTATCTACAGCAACCCCTTTTCTGACAAAACATTGCAATGGTTCAAGTTATCCAGATGTGATAAAAAGGGAGATACTGTTTTCTAACTTTTAACACTTGATGGCAAAAATTTTCACAAAGACTAAAAAAGCCATGGTGAAACATCAAGTGCGCATCTCTATATCTAGTGTTTAATTCTTAGGTAGAAGAAAGTTCCTTAGAGAATCATTACAGAACTAAACAGCCTTGAAGCATAAATCTTTCATTTTCTCTTCATCATATAAACATGAGGAAAAAAACAAGAAGCTAAGAGATGATGGCTGACCTGAAAATTATAACACAAGGCAAAGTTTTGACTGCAAGTTTGGTAACAAAGAAAGGAGCATTCTGCCACAAAAGTTCAGAATCTTAAGTTTGCAATGAAAAAATTACCACAACTAGAATGAAATATGAAAAATATCTATCAAGCTTTAGAAATCTAGAAAGCTTGTTGATGTTCACCTCAGCATCCAGCTTGATGAACTTCGTATCCATATGCTTTAGTGCAAGGGCTTTCAAATGCTTATCCATTATCCTGAATGTCCATACATAATACTGATAAGTCTTTCATATTTACAATTGAGCATGCACAGTACGTGTATCCAAACTTTATGTCACTTATTGTGTATATGCGTACATGATAGACAGAGAAAATTAAAAAAAAAAAAGAAAAACTTTACTTGCATCGATAGAACTCCTTATGGTAGAAGTGGCAAACCACTTTCTCACTTCCAGTGACTTCACCCAAGAAATCTCCTTCAGTAATCTCCCTGTAGTCTCCATGCCCTTTCCTCTTTAAGGCTTCTCGCTTCTCGGCTTCTTTCTATTCAAATAAACCCTAGTGTCGTTAAGGAGTTCAGAACAATCATACCCAGATCTGTAGACCATTTTGCATCACATTGAATTAAGAATTGCCATTAAATTTCTAACCTTGAGAGCAGCAATCCTATCTGCATGCAATTTTTCCAACTCAGGATCCTGTATACAAGAAGCTCATGAGCCTACACAAAAGCAGAGTGAGGTAGAATGAATGAAAGATGCTCCATCACAGAATACAAACAGCTTCATAAGACTTACATCCATCAGCTCATCAAGGTCAACCTCCTCGTTGGCAGTAGATGACTGCGCCTTCTCTTGGGCAAGCAGCTCCTATAAGACCATGACATTCACAAATTCACTCACATTAAACACATACCACTTGGCATAACCAGCTAACTTCGATAATCAGAGATAACATTTGTACAGCAAGTCAACCTGAGGTAGCCATTTAAAAAAGCATCATCAAAACAACCAAAACCATTAATTTACAGTTCCCAATCCATCATTGAAAACCCCCTTTTTAGACCAAAACAGAATCTTAAAATTGTATGACTATTATCTACAAGTGCGCACAAGTTATTATCTTCAAGTTCGCCAACAAATTACAGTAACTTCAATGACTTAGCAGTAAAATCGGTCCAAAAGGCAAGTATCTACAATGCCATTTAGTATAGTATATCTAACATTGAAGGGCAGCTACTTATCACCCTTGGGAGGAGCAATATAACAGACGATATGGGTAATGATCTAGTTCTATTTTAACAAAATTTCAGAGCATCACAGAATATTCAATGGAAGCTTGGTCGATATAAACGGGTCGGATCAAATCGACACATAAAAGAGAACCAGAAATAGAGAGAAAATTAAGGTAAAAAGACAACCTTTTGATAGTCACGAGCAGCTGCCGCCATTACATTCCCGAATGCTAAATTAGACAACGTTGATTTAACTGAATCCGGATCCATTTCTCTTTCTCTGAAAAATTAAAACAAAAAGCAACAGAAAGGATCAAATGCATAAAAGATTTAAAGAAAGAAAAATTGAGGCTTTCATGGAAATTCTAAAGAAGGAAGCAGATCCAGGTATACTCTTACCTGCTGGAATCTCTCTTTTTTGGGTAAAGATGAAAGAAAAATGAAAGGAAAAATGGGATCTTGAAAATTTAAAGAGAAAGATCTCCTATGAAACGCACCGGTTTCACGACGGACTTACTTCGGCCCCAGTAGCCGGCAGGCTAATATTAGCTCCACAAGGCCCAAATTCAATCCTTTATAGTTCCATGCTTCGATGCTGATGCGTTCATTTCCTGCACGCATCTCGGGCTAGTTTTAGATTTATTCGGCTTTTCTAATTAATTTTATGTATCATCATTCAAGTTTATTAACTTAATTGTAATTTTATATCAAAACACAAATAATGGACCGATTTGAGAGTCTTTGTAAGCTGGGTGACCTAAAGACAATACTAAATAATACTTTGAGAGGATCAATCACACATTCAGAACATCGACTGTAAAAAAAAGAAGTTTGTATTAACCCACTTAATATCAACACTGGGCAGTCCATCCAAAGCCCTAAAATCTATAAATTTAGACAGTAGATAGGATTATATGATATGAATATACAGCCATGTTAAAATCTATAAATTTGATAATCCAGCCTCAAAAAGAAATTTTGAAAATCCAATCAAGTACCCTTTATTACATGATAAAAAAGAAGAAGAAAAAAACCCCGCTGAATTTGTAGACATGAATGTCAATATTAGTTCTAGATTTAATGCTTGTGCTTATCCCTTGATCCATACTCCACCTCTGAAGCCAACATCATCAATTGGGAAAGACACCAATTCTGGACACCAACTAACATTCACAATTCTCAAACTCTGCATCGCTTCTTGCAACATTGGCCATTCTAATTCCAAATCTGACAGTGATTCCAACTTTAACCCTTGGATCTTCCAAACAATGTTGTTGTATCCCCAAAAGTTTTGATTCACATTTGCAAGATTTCCAGATGAGATTGAGAGGTACTTGAGCAAAGGAAGTGCTATAGGATTGAGCCAAGCAGGACTCATCTTTCCTGGATAGAACTTGAGGGACAACTCATAGAGTTGTTGTGGCGGATAGAGTTTGTCAAGTTTTGAGGTTAGATCACTCCCATGACTATCAAAGCAACTTATTGACAGATTCTCCAGATCACGTAGGTTCGCCATTGCATTAACCTCATTCTCTTCAACTTCATCAGCATGTGTTAGATGTAATCCAAGTATCCTCAATCGTGTCAAATTCCTTAATTCTCCGATACGGCAACCATGGCTAGATCTTGCAGGTCTAAATCCCAACAACACTTCAAGGTTTGAAAGCCTCCCCAAACCTTTTGGCAAGCATTCAAGTGAACCACAATTACTGACATCTAAAACCTTGAGCTTACTTAATGTAATGAGGTTATGAGGCAAAGTTCTAAGATTCTGACAATTACTCAAGTCCAAAATCTGAAGGTTGGTGAGTTTTTCCAAGGAAGCTGGGAGTTCAATCAAAGGATGAGTGTTGCTTAAACTGAGATAAGTTAGATGATGAAGTGAACCGATATGAAATAACAAGCTACTGATAGGCAATTCAAAGATTGATTTTGAAACATCCAGAACTCTCAAGTATCGGAACTCACTAAGTTTCTTTGCAGTACTTGATTCAATCTTGTTGACTTCACCACTTTTGGTTGTGGACACCAATCCCCTTAACTTTGGATTAGCAGTAAGCTGTTTTCTGTCCATGTTGTTGGTAATCCCAGAGTGGCGGCAATTAGTCTGATTTGTTACGGAAAATGCATCATCTTTTGCTATTTTAATGACCAATTCGCGAACCATATCATGCATTTTGCAAGTTAAAATTGTTCCATTGTAAGTCTTGTCGACAACCTCTATCAAGCATCGATTTATCAACCCTGAGAAACAATCTTCACCAGCATCAGTTGAAGATCTGCCACTTCTCAATGGGACAAATCCCTCACCAATCCACCAATGAACTACTTGCTGCTTTGTTATGACACAGTCCTCCGGATAAAGAGAGAAACTAAGGAAGCATGACTTCAAGTAAGGAGGGAGCTCATCATAACTCAATTGCAATGAAGCCATGACAGAGTCATCATTTTCTGCCAATTCATCTCGAAAATGATCTGCAATTCGCCTCCATTCATGATAGTATGATGCTTTACAAAGCATCATTCCTCCCACAGCTTTGATAACCAAGGGAAGACCCTCACACTTGTCGACTATCTCTTTTCCAACATCTTCTAAATCGGGAAAGATACACTGACCTTCACTTGCAGCAAAGGCTATCTTCTGAAACAGAAGCCAACTGTAATCTTTGTTGAGGAATTTAGGTCTATGGATCCTTGTCTCCTTCACTCCCATCTTCCTTGAAACCCTCTCATTTCTCGTTGTGATGATGACGCAACTACCGTTTCCTTTAGGCAGCCCTTGAGAAATTCGTCCCCACCACGCAACATCTTCACCCCACACATCATCCATCACAATCAAATACCTCTTGCCCAAGAGATATTGGTTTATCTTTTTCAACAGTTCATTTGCATCATCCCCGACACTAGCATCAGCTAAATTTCTCAACATACTTCTCATGATTTGTTCTTCAGTAAATGTCTGAGAGACTGAAACCCAAATTCTCCTATCAAAGTGATCATCTATTTCATTTTCATTGAACACTTTCTGAGCAATTGTGGTCTTGCCCAATCCACCCATTCCAACAACTCCAATTGCTAGTATTTCCTGCTTCCCTTCACGAGCCGCTTCAAATAACCAGTCTTTAATCTTCTTAGTATCAGCTTCTAGTCCAACAACCATAGTGTGATCATACACTTGAGAGCTCCATCTGGGCATTTGGTCCTTTCCATTTATGGCATTTGGTTGGAACAAAAGGGCCCCTCCAAGGAGTGATTGGATGTTCTGTTTAATCTGGGCAATTTCCCCAATAATTTCCTTGATACGCTTCCCATTTTGATGCTTGAAATGAAGGACTGGTGGAGAGATACAAGTTAAGCAGCCATTGGAGAATAAGGCATCATCCCTTGATTGAAGTTGGCAATCCGCTAGTATATCTTCAGCTTCATAAATCAACTCTCGCAGAACGGCCAAGACCTTGTTTATAGTATCGTTCTTCCTCTTCAACCTATCTGCGTCCTTGAGGAAGCATTGCATCAATTGAAGCTCAGTTTGTAGTTTTTCAAATTGTTCCCTGAATTTAGTCACATAGAGGCCTTCCTCTGCAAGAGTGTTTAAAAGCTTCTCCAAGAACACACTGACAATTGCATCCGCCATGCTTTTTGGGTTTGCCTTACAAAAAAGAGAAAACTAGAAAGAACAAGACTAAATAAATTTTGGAGCTTTGGGTACTCAAAATCTAATCTGTTCAAGGCTTCCAAAAGAAAAGAAAACTAAACCAAGTATGGGGAAGTTAATGATGCTTCAGCAACTAAAATTTTCATCATAAACACCCTAAACAACAACCTGGATCAATTAAAAGAACTAGAATTAGAAGGATTTCTCCTATAACGTACATGACCTGAACTTGTTCTTCGCGGTATGGAAAATGGAGGAGGAATTTAAAAGATAATAATGAAATCAAGGATCAAACATAAATATAGATAATGATAAAAGAATGTTAATCAGCTAATGTATGCAGGATAAAATAATCAAAACCTCATAGCAAACTTACAATTGAGAGATTCCTTTCAAGAAATCTATGGCACTTTCAAATTAAGGAGAAAACCCCAATAATATAAAAAGCTAAAGTGTAGAATGTCAAAGCGGATAGAATGGAATAGTTCGAAGGATCTTGTTCATACCTTGATTTACCGAAAAGGTCTTTATTTATGTAATACAATCGTGTAGGAGAAAAGATGCTATAAAATAAGGGTGAACAAAATTCGATTTGACTCGAAAAAATAAAAAAAATTCGAATTTTGAGTAAAATGAATCGAGTTAATCGAGTTATTCGAATCAACTCGATTTTTTTTTCAAATTTCGAGTTCGAATCGAGTTGAGT
>CM025252.1:8081392-8091396 GCA_013677275.1 Gossypium schwendimanii
ATTAAATTATATATTATTTTTATTAAATTATATTTAATAATAATCCTATTAAAATTTAATAACAATAATCATCTACTTAAAAAGATTCTACCAAGAGTATTCTGGTCATTTTAGTTTTTTTCTTATGCTATTACAAATCTATTTCATTCAACCAAACACAAGAATACTATTACAGCTCTATTCAATTCCATTAAACCAAACAATTGAATTATTGATTACAACTCTATTACATTACAGCTTTATTCCATTACAGCTATATTCCATTATAGCCTTATTCCATTACAACTCTATTCCATTATAGCCCTATTCCATTCCAGTGAACCAAACGTGTCGTAAGCTGCTTAAGGATTTTTGAGAGGGTAGTTTGAAAATCCACTCAAGTTAAAAATTTGTTTAAGTTCGAAATATTCTCAAGTTCAAAATTTTTCAAACCTTCAATTCCTTTTAATTCAAGTAATAAGAAGGGTAATACATGTTTACAACTGATTAAGGTATGTTTTCTCCCTTCAAGATCGCCAGTTATCTCATCTTCCCTCTCTCCCCTCTCCATAATTTCCATGGGTTCAGCAGGCGTAGCAATGGTATTGTCATCAGCAGGTGTAATGTTCAGCTTAATAGGACCTTCATCAAGTTAAAAATCTTTTGAGTTCCTCCACTTAGATGCAAACTCATCCTAGGCAACTCCCGAAGGGAAGGGAACATCAAAACCTAGTTGATTCGTATCTACCTCGTAGAGGGCGTCGAAGTCAACTTTGCGAGCATTGAAAGGGCCAACCACAACTTGAATATGCAGAAGTATGTTTGACTTGAGCTCAACAGTGAGACTGCTTAGAGTTTCAAGAGTCTCCTTATTGAATTGTTCTAAGGCTACTGCTTGTTTCTGCTTTAAGCTCGCCATCACAGCCTCATGTTCTACAACGATTCGGCTTACAGTTGCCCTGTGCTCTTCAGCAGTTCTCTTCAACTCAGCATCTAAGGCTTCATTCCTCTCTCTTTCAGCCATGACCTCCCTAGATAAATTTTCACTTTTTACTTGTGCAACTCCTAATTTCCTAGTGAGCTCTCCATTTTGTTTGTAGAGAACTTCATTTTCCTCTCTCATCTTAAGGTATTACTCGCAAATGCTCTCTAGTGATCCTTCGAGCTCCTTTTGATTAGCCTCTACCCCACCAACACTTTCATCAAGGCCCAAACTGATCATGGTGGCCTCAGCTAGGAGAGCTTGCAGAGAGGAACTGAGTTTCGACAAAGCATATTTCTGCGAACCATTAGATGACTCAGCAGTACACATTCACCTTTTTGCAGTTTTTGGCACAGAAGCTTTCCACTTCTCAATCATACTCTGCAATTCCCTTGTACTCAGACACCCACGACTTGGGAGTAGCTTGCCATCATCTTTAACAGGTAGATCCTCGGTAGGAGGTAGAGGAAGAGGAGAAATACAAAGAGGAGCAGGAGAAGGGGAACTACCACGAGCAACAATTAGAGAGCTTTTGTGAGCCACAAACGGTGAGCTCATTGAGGGAGAAGTAAGAGTAGTGGCCATCATAACAAAGGGCCCAGAATGATCTCCCTTCCTTTTATGACGAGACTCTAGTTTTCCATTATTTGCCTCCTCTTCGCTGCTGATAGCCACGTTAACAACACCTAAATCGGTCTTACGCATATCCACTTAGAGAACCTCGTAGGTCTATAGCTTTGTTAATTTCTCGAGATACACTGGTAGTTTCCTCAGATTCGCTTCTAAAACTGCAAGTTGTGCCTACACCACTAACAATTTTAATATCAGCAGGAGTAATTATAAAATTAATATTGGCATTGCTTTCTTCCCGTGCTAAAACCACCAAAATCTAAATGCGAGGTTTCATCCTACAATAACTATAAAAGAAGTTCTTGGTTCCTCTTTGAATCCTATTAGGATTAGACCCAAGTCATCGTTGTCATCTTTGGCTACGTGGGGCTATGTCTATTTTTCAGGGTCCACATCTAATGCCTCAACAACTTCCCTACTGCCACCTCGCCTATACCTATTGGGGCTAAGGCCTTCCAAATAGTATCAAAATATGTTCTTTACAGTTTTAATATCTTCAATAAATAGGGAATTGCTAGCATGAAGCCTTTCGAGCTGGGTTGAACCACTATTTGTCCTAACAGTTTGCCTGAATGAACACATGTCCCTATTCGGCGTGGACCACTCTGTGGGAAAATTAAATTCATCATTGAGCCTGCATTTCACCCTAATATATTTTCCCCAATTCAACCGAAGATTAGGGCATTGATTCAGAATTATAGTCTCGCCTTTATCGCAAAGAGAACAATAAGAAAAGCCCAACAAATTCCCTCAGTTTTGGGCCTTTAACAGATACAGGCTTTGGGAAATTGCGACCTTTGGTGCTTCATTACATTTCCAGCAATTGATAAAATAAGCCACCGCAATCTACCAAGAGAACCCACAAAGTTGACCAGGAGCTATCTAGTACTCTTGAAGGAGATGGTAGAAGAATGAATGCAAAGACAAATGGGACCATGCTTTAAGAGTATGGAGGGGGAGTAAGAAGTTGTCATCATTAGTATTGCTAAGCCTGTGCGGCCCCTCAAGAATGGAGTATTCATAAGTAAAATTAGGGATTTGAATCCTACGCGCGCCCAGCACTCGACTCAGTTCTTCATTGATTTGTTAGTCATTGACTATTTCTTCAGTAACTGAATCGAAATATGAATTTGTATTGTTGACATAAGAGAGGTTGCTACAATGTGTCAATAGAAGTACCCACTCCCATTACTACTACGACAAAACAACTTGTCTGTTTTGAAATATTGACAATTTATTGAAATAAATCTTTGGATTGTGATGATGTCGTGGAAAAATCTAATCCCATAATTGAAAATTAATTCACTTGGAGAAACATATCCTAAGAATCAGATATCCTAAAAAATATCTAACATTTAAGATATACTCATTGATTTGTTGGTCATTGACTATTTCTTTGATAACTGAATCGAAATATGAATTTGTATTGTTGACATATGTAAAGTTGCTACAATGTGTCAATAGAAGTACCCACTTTTATCACTACTATGACAAAATAACTTGTTTGCTTTAAAAGATTGATAATTTATTGAAATAAATCTTTGGATTATGATGATGTCGTGGAATGATAGAATCCCGTCAATGAAGATTAATTCACATGGAGAAACATATCCTAAAAATCAGATCAGATCGATTATACCAAATCCATTGGATCAAGGAAGTTTGATTGGACTAAAACTTGAAGTCTTATCTGCCAACAGTCCATTTTTACTTTGGATATCATTATTATATTGTATTTAACTATTGGGCAAACTATATCCATGGTCACTTTTGTTTACTTCAGGTTACATTTTAATCACTTATGTTTGAAATGTTACGTTTTAGTCACTTATGTTTTCATGTTGTGACATTTTAGTCATTGAGCCATTAATTGCCGTTAACAATGTAACGGTAAGCTGACATGGCACGTTAAATTATCATTTCAAACAAAAATTTTAGGTTAAATTATACAATTGGTCCCCATATTTTTTTCATTTTGAGCAATTTAATTTTTTTTTATGTTCTTTTAACTTTCTTTTTTTTTCCATTTTCTTCTGCTTCCCCCTCTGTTTTCCTACTTTCTCCATTTTTTTTAACATATCAGGAAGTCGAATTGGCAGTGAAAAAAGAATCATGGTAAGGGTTTATGGGTTTTGATTGTAGGCAATGATGGCTTTCGACTTTCTACTTCTTTCTTCACTATCAATTCGACTTCTTAATATATTAAAAGACATTGAGAAGGTAGGAAAATAGAAGGAGAAACAGAAGATAATGGAAAATAAAGAGAAAAAGAGAGAGAGTGAAGTTTAAAGAATATAAAAGAAAAAATTAAATTGCCCAAAATAAAAAAATATGGGGATCGGTTGTATGATTTAACCTAAAATTTTTGTTTGAAATGATGATTTAATGTGCCATGTTAGCTTACCGTTACACCATTAATGGCAATTAACGGCTCAGTGATTAAAATGTTACAACACGATAACGTAAGTGACTAAAACATAATATTTTAAACATAAGTGACCAAAATGTAACCTAAAGTAAACAAAAGTGACCATAGGTGTAGTTTGCCCTTTAACTATTTTAGTTGTTGTTTAGAAGGGATTATGATTGATCTTTAATATGTTAACAAGTTTAAAAAATCTTTTTATATTTGAAAGACTTATATAGATGGATGTACTAATTTTTTTAGAGCACTTTATCTGTTCAGTGAGGAACGTTGTTTTGTGAAAGTGCATTTTGACAGTAAATTTTTTTTGTGAATGGTTTTACTAGCTAAATTTCAAATGGAGAATTTAGTGATGAGAGATCTAGTCTTTGAAATACAAAAGTGAGGATTATTCACTAAGATGTGTTTGAACTAGGATTACTGATTGTATTGAGTTCAAAGATAGTTGATTCATATCACTGAGCTAAGCTTCACAGACTTAGGGAAATTGAACTGCGTAATCAATTTTGTTGTCTCCTATTTTATTGTGGTTGTTGCAGTTTGATCAAAAGTGGTCACTTTCGCTGTCACTTCTACTCATACTCATTTTCTTGCAAATTCACTACTAGTTCAGGTCAACATGTATGATTAAGATAACTAGAATCTTTTTCTTCTATATATGTATTTTTCAACGTATGAATTATCACCATCTCACCTACGAATGAAGTTATGAATACATGTTAGTATGATCCAACTTTGCTTTTCAAACTATGTTGAGGTTGTGTTGTTAATATGAGAAATCTTTTTTTAGAATAACAAATGTCCTCTCAACTACATTAGGAAATTTTGAAAGTCTCAAATTAAAAATTACGGCACCCTTTTTTCTCAAATGATATAGTACCTTACAACATAGTACAACAAAACTTTTTGTATACGCATAACCAACTTTGTTGATTAACATATGCAATTTTTAACCTATTTTTCTCTCTTAAACAACATTTTTTAACTCTAGAATTTAAGGCGAAAACCAACTTTATAACCTTTCAATTATAATAGGTTTTATAAACCTAATTTGAGCTGAGTTATGCCTAGCAAACCAAGTTTATAATTTTTTTTAATATTTCAAGTACTATTGTTACACACAAATTAAGTAAAAAATTTTTAATTTTTATAAAAAGAATTATAAAATCTTTAATAGCTTTTATAATACATTCAAATACGTGCTAATACAAGAATAATATAGAATTTATAATATAGCCATCACAAACTTAATTTTTTATTAAGTTAAAAATCATGTGTAATATTTGAATTTTTTGTATTCAATAACAAATCATTTGTTATTCAATAATAAATATATAATTATATTTTTAAAAAATGAAATACGTCCTAAAGTTAAAATATTTTATTTCTGAATATTGTGCATTTGGAAAGTCGTAAATTAATTGATAATTATTTGTAATTAGTCATATAATTATTCTCAATTCTTAATTTTAAGTGAAACCATTAGTTCTAATAATTATTTCATCCTAAAAAAAATAAAAATGAAAGTACTAAAATTTAGGATAAACTAATGTAATGTTAAACTATAGCAAATAAATAATATTTTATTTCATAAAATCAATTTCTCGCTCCAATCATTAATTTTCTTCACTTTGGTAACAAACACATATTTGACATTCTCAGTGGCTGTTTAGCAACATTCCAATCTTCTGTCAAAGGAATCTCCTCACCACTATTACCAAAGCATAAACTGAACTTGGGCTTTTTGGACTTTTTCTCCGCTCATGAGAAAAATGAATATCAATTTAATCTCTTCTCCTGTTTATGGCGATAATAATGTCTTTACCTTGTGTCTTATGTGAATCTTTCGTGGTAATATCATTGCCGAATGCCACGGTTAATAAGGAATCTCTCGATTACTGCATTCGAGATGATTCCTCCAATTTCAACTTGTAGTCCATATCATATTTATTTAGAATATTTTATTCATGGAAATGTGTTGAGAGCTGAGCCTTTAAAGGGAATATATAATAGAACTTGTTTTTACTTGGTGAGAATCTTTCCAGGTTTAAATCTAAGCATCAAACCTAAGATTGTCCTCATTGCAAAGCATCATATTTAGAGTTTGTCTCGTTAACAACTCACTTCATCAATTTATCCACTCCCATGCACCATCTGAACCATACAACAAAAACTTTTGTTGTTCCTCAAAGCTGAAAATGTTGAATCTATCAATGGAAGGACTCACTTTGGTAGTACAGAACCATTATGGTATTCTCATCGTTGCAGTGCTTTCAATAACAATAACATCTCTTCTAATGAAAGCGTGGGGAAGCACTGTCGACACAACCGATGAAGATGGTATTCCTGGCCGATTGGGATTACCTTTCTTCGGCGAAACCTTCTCCTTCTTTTCGGCTTCTTACAGCACAAAAGGATGCTATGATTTTGTTAAACAGCGGAGAAAACAGTTAGTGATCTCTATCTTCTTCATCTTCAACTTATTTTCTACTTCGTACAGTTATCTGTCATTTCTAGCCCATTGATTTTACTATTGAAACAGAACATGATTTAAGCAACCTGTTGTCCTATTTGATCTATATAATCTGATTTTACTCGTTGACTATAGGATTAGCCCTATGCATACAGAGTTTATCACCAGGTTCTTATGAAAACAGGTATAGATTGACTAATCTGATGAAAACAGGTATGGGAAGTGGTTCAAAACAAGAATACTCGGAAAGACTCACGTGTTCGTTCCGAGTGTTGAGGGGGCAAAAACGATTCTAGCCAATGATTTTGTTCATTTCAACAAGTCATATGTGAAGTCAATGGCAGATGCAACTGGCGCAATGAGTGTGTTCTCCGTACCGCACAAGATCCACACAAGAATCAGACGTCTTCTCTCCGATCCTTTTTCCATGAGTTCTTTGTCCAAGTTTGCTGTAAAATTTGACAAGATGGTATGTGAAAGGTTGGATAAACTAGAAAAAAGTGGGAAAAGCTTTAGAGTCATTGACTTCAGCTTGAAGGTAATAAAATCATTAATGATGTCATAGAAACTAGTGTTCATCAAATTGGGATGAATACAGTTAAGTAATTAACCTCTCAATTGCAGATAACTTTTGATGCAATAGTGAGCATGCTGATGAGTGTGACAGAGAATCCCTTGCTAGAACAGATCGAAAAAGACTGCACCGATGTTTCGAATTCTATGTTATCCATTCCCCTCATGATTCCTGGCACCAGATACTACAAAGGCATGAAGGTACGATAAATGGCACTAATGCGAGGCTGCTGTTCAATCTCTAATTGTTAAGCTATTGATGCTATAACATAAAGAATTTATACAGGGACGTGAAAAGCTGAATGAAACCTTTGGAAATATGATTGCCAGAAGACGTAGTGGAGAGGAATATTTTGATGATTTTCTGCAGACCATGGTCGATAGAGATTCGTATCCAGAAGATGAAAAGCTTGATGATCAAGAGATCATAGATAACCTAATAACACTGATACTTGCAGGGCAAACCACCACTGCATCTGCTATGATGTGGTGTGTGAAGTTCCTATCTGAAAATAAAGATGCACTCGACAAGCTTAGGGTGAGGCTTTTCATCCACTGTGTTAACATGTTAAGAATTTATAAACAAAAGTCCACTTAGATGATTTCTTTTCCCCATCTGCAGGAAGAACAATTGCCAATAGTCAGAAATAAGGCTGAAGGAGCCTCACTCACCCTTGAAGATCTTACTGAAAAGTCATATGGCTTCAAGGTTAGAACATAAACAACTCTTTCTTTACTCCATATCTTGATAGCCATGGCAATTTACTTAATAATGCACTATCCAGGTTGTAAAAGAAACACTGCGAATGGCAAATGTCTTGATTTGGCTTCCCCGCGTTGCGATGGACGACTGCATACTTGATGGCAAGTCTCCATTGTTCAAAACAACCACCTCCATTCTTGAATTTAAGTCTGTTAATGCTAATTTTCACCATTGCTTGCAGGGTTTGAGGTAAAGAAAGGGTGGCTTGTAAATGTTGATGCAACCTGTATACACTACGACCCTAATGTGTACAAGGACCCTACACGGTTTAACCCTTCAAGATTCGACGTATAACCTCTACCAACCACATGGATTTTCTTCTCCTCTTTGCTATTTAAGAGTTCAAACTATCTATCAGTCATGGGATCCTAACATTTTATCAATATTTTCATGATGTTCCAGGATTTCCAGAAGCCCTACAGTTTCCTCCCTTTTGGAGCAGGGCCTAGAACATGCCTAGGCATAAATATGGCAAAAGTGGCAATGTTGGTGTTTGTACATAGACTGACTAGTGGATACAAGTAAGATATTTCCCATCATTCTATATATACATGTAGACATATATTATGACATCTTTAAGATTAAACTTTGCAACTATTGTGTAGATGGACACTTGATGATCCAGATAGCTCCCTAGAGAGGAAGGAACATATCCCTCGACTCAGAAGTGGTTGTCCGATAACCCTCAAGGCATTAAACAATGGAAAGTAAGCTGGGATTATCTCCGGGAGGATTCGTTCTCCATCGTCAAGGTTCTCAAAGCAAAAGCAAGGATCAGAGTTAAATGAAACTATGTATGAATAAAATCTCTTGCTTTAGGCGGTATCAAGAAACAGGCCATCGTAGCCGCATTATCCATGATGCATGAAAATAGGTTTCTCTTTAGATCCGATTAGGTAACGTACCAAAATATCATTGGTAAAATGAAAATAGTAAGTATTGTCCTGGTGAGGAATGATGTGTGCTTTTGTATGTTGTATGAAAGAGTTAGCTTGCAAATAAATAAAGACAAGTGTGATGTTTTCTAGTTCATTACTCAGACTCGGGCAACTCCATCAGGATTCCACTTAAGATTCTAATTCCATGAATTGAATACCGGATCAAAATTTTTTAAACTACTTGGATCAGTTCAACAATTTTGATCCAAACCAAAGGGGCATACTGTTATTAGTTGAAACAGATTTGTCCGTCACATCAACGGATTTGGTCCAATCCAGAGCAATTCAGCTCAAGAAAATATTTTATTATTCAACTTTTAAGTCTTTGGCTTTAAAATAGTAGTTAAAAAAGGGTAAAGTATAAAAATATTACCTTGTCTGTGTGGTTTATAAATTACATTTTGATGATCCAAAATTAGATTGCTACAAAATTTTTACTAATATTATCAATTCGTAACAATTTTTTCTATCATTGAGCTGTTATTTATGTTGTAAAGGCCCAATTTAGTTCAGGCCCGATTTACAAATAAAAATCATCATTAATTACAAACCCAAAATAATAAGGCCCAAAACTTTAGGGCAAAATACTAAAAAAAGCTATTTTTTTTAAATTTATCGAAATAGGCCTGGTATTTTATTATTTACCGGAATGGGTTCATTTCTCCTAAATCGCGTCCACGTCAGCGCGAAGTCAGGGGATGTGTCAGGAAACGGCGTCCACGTGAGCGCGCTTGGCTGACATGGCAACAAATCGCGCTTTCAAGGCCGCGCTTTGTTGCCACGTCAGCATAGCGCGCTAACGTGGACGCGATTTCTTGACGTGTTGCATCCCTAGTTACACGATTTAGACTGCGTGTGAACAGTGCAACGGTCAAAAAAATTAAAACCTATAAATACCCCCACCCATTTTTTTTTCACAAACATATCCTCTCTCAAATTTCCTCTCAATTTCCTCTCAATTTCCTTCTCAATTTCTCTCAAATTCATATTTAATCTCAATTAGCTCTCAATTTCCATTTAAATTTCTTTTAAATCCCTATTTTTAAAAAAATTTAAAAAAATTAGATTTTTTTTAAACGGAAAAAAATTTATCTTAATTCCCTATTTTTTAAACCGAAAAATTTGTACGATTTCAGTAATGGCTGGAGAATTGACTCGTCTTGATAAACACCACATATTCGTGGAACAAATGAAGATGGTAAGTGTTAAATTTAATTTTTAAATATTATTTAAGATTTTTT
>CM025252.1:8168450-8188790 GCA_013677275.1 Gossypium schwendimanii
TAAATTGTATAGTAATCAAAAGTATGGAAATTATGTGTGAATGAATGAAAGATAGTGCAAAGAACCATGAAAAAGAAAATATTTTTTTCATTAAAACAGTTTGGATAACAACAGTGACTTAACTTTGAAAATTCACCAAATATTATAGAAATTTAGTTAGGGATTGAATTAAATATCTAGTTAAATCTTATTGAGTCTAGTTTCATATGGAAGAAACGGTGAAAAAAACAAAATTTTATAGTTTTAGATATATTAATTTTCGTGAAACAAGGTCAGAGTGGATTCAGGTTCCCCTATTCTGACTCTAGAAAATCATAAAAAAAAATTGTAAAAAATATGATTAGGGTTTTAAATTTATATATTTAAATTACTAATGAGTCTATTTTCAAGAGAAACAAACAGAAACATCATCCAAACCCCGTACAAAGAGATAATTAATTTTTAGTAAAGAAAGGTCGAAGCTATCAATTAATTTTTAGTAAAGAAAGGTCGAAGCTATCAAATAGCAGAACAGGGACAAATTTGAACAATTTACTATACTTATTGACTAAGTCATAAATTCTGAAACTTTATGGTAAAAATATATTTGAGTCTAGTTTCAAAAACATCAAGCGAATCTTAATTTCGAATTATGTAGCTCAAGATATAAATAATTTAGTGACTATGACTCAAGTGAACAGCTTTTTATATGAACACATAAGTAAATAGTGGAATTATAGATAATGTTACATATATCCATGTTATCTACTAAAAGTTAAAGATTCTAACAAATATATACATAAAGGATGTGGAATGGAGAGGAAGATGAGGAAAAAAATATATGAATATATATAGTAGATGAATTTGAAATGTTTCGAAATGGTTGTAAGTGATGGAATGATTATTACATGGGAGTATGTTTAAATGATTTGATAAAATAATAAGTGAATAATTGTTAATTGATGTGATATTGAATTCTTTGTTAAAATTTTATGAAGAATTAAATTGATTGGCATAATTTAGAAATAAATATGAAAAATACATAAAGTGGGTAAACTACTTTTGAAATTGCAAGTCCTCCAATGGTCTTATTTGTAAAACTTTAATATTTTTGTTAATTTTATATATTTTGTTATCTTTGATTGAATATCATGTTTTTATGAGGACTTGATAATAGAAATAGATGTAAGTGAATGATATGTAAAATGAAGTGGTGGTTATGACATCTGATATATATTCAGGTAATGATATAAAATAAATAAATAAAAATAAAGCGTGGAACTTGTAAGAAATGGAGACGACGTCACGATGACAAGTTTGCCATGTCACGACGTGGAAACCCCAACGTCGCGAAGACAATTCAAAAACTTTTATGAACTTTACAATTTGGCCTTTGATCAAATGTGGATGTTTTAATGAGCTCATTTAACTCTTAATTAGTTCTATTGTAAATTCAATTATTAGTAAAATTAGTTAATGATCTACATTAATTAAATAATAAGATAAATTGATCTAAAATTTTCAGTAGCTGCTTCGGCAACGAATGTGACATCCTGATGCCTCGACTCGGCGATCGGGTCGGGTATGGGGGTGTTACAGAACTAGTTGAAGTTTTGCGCTGTTAACTTTCAAGGTTGGAAGGTTATTAAGTAAGTTTCACTATCAATTCGTTTATTTCTTCAGTTTTCCTTTTGTTCTTCATAGCATGCTCAGAATTGGTTGTTTTGAGAGTATTGTGTGAATATTTGATAGTCAATCGTTTGGTTTTCCTATTAGGTGGGGATATCGAAAGTAGCGAACCTCAACCCGTCAATTCTAGTAATCGTCGTTGATCTTTCTGTAAGTATTGATTTCGTTGAAGGTTTCCTGTCAAAACTTTCGACATAAGGTATTTGGAGTATAAATGTGCATTGTTGTTGATAAAGTTGGTTGATTGAGTTATTGGATAGTCATTTTAGGCTTCGAAACTCCTCTACGTTGTTACTGCTTCAAAATTATTTTAGGTGTGTACCGAAAACCCGAGTTTTTAAAAAATTTTGGATGCCGAAAAATATGGTTGTCGACACCACACGGCCATGTACTAGGCCATGTGGTAGGCTGTGTCTCATGTGTTAGGCCGTGTAACACACTGTTTACCAAATACAAGCCAAACGGGCGTGTGTCCAGGCCGTGTGACTCACTGTTTTTTATTTAGAGTTCACACAGGCTAAAGACACGAGTGCGTATCCAGGTCATGTGACTCACTATTTGTGATTTAGGACCACACGGGCAAACAACATGAGCATGTGTCAAGCCGTGTACGACACACAGATGGGCACATGGGCGTGTGTCAGGCGGTGTAGAGCCACACAAGCATGTGGGTTAGGGTCGAAATTCATCTTTGAGGCCGTAAGCGTTGTTAACACGAATGTAGGTCATCTACAATGTATATGTATGATCTAAATTAGACCGTATGAGTGCCATCTGATAGTCTAAGACTGATATTCTGATTATACAAATATTTATTAAATCTGAATAATTGTGCATACATTTTGACATATGTAATCTGCATTTGCATCAGGTGGGAATCATATAAAAAAAAAGAAGTGATCTGTTTGGATTTAGTGGCTAGGCCAAGACTTATATGTGAATCTGGTGTTTATTCGCCTCTAACAGCTAAGTTGCAAATATTTTGAAAAGTGTCGTACCAACACTAAGCGGTGTGTAGGGCTGGATGAGTATTCAATACCCTAAATGGTTTGTTAGGATAGTCAGAGATGGTGTGTAGCGGATGGGGGTAAGATTAACTGCATCTGTTTCTAATCTGTTCTGTATCTAAATTGGGATTGTTCTACTGTATAGCAAATATGTTAAATCTATACTGAATGCTTTCTATTTCTGATTGGAGCTTGAGATTTGAGAACTATTTCTATAGTCGTGCTTTAGTTAAATCTATTTCCATTATGCACAGGGTTCACAACTCATTTTGTTGTTGACTGAATTTAAGGTGGTTCACAAACTTGAACGGGACGGCATTGTGGAAGCTCGGTCAATCCGCTTTATCACCTTTAATTATATTATTAAAAATTTTAGTATTCTCTAGTAATATCACTCTTTAAGACGGTTGAATGATTGGTTGATTGTTATGATGGTTATTATGTGTTGGATGGCTTCTTTTTGTTTTCATCTTTAAATGTGGGTTTCTAGTAATGTCAATGTAGCTTTTCGAACTTAGTCTTGATGCCTAGACCAGTTTTGAGGTGTTACATAGATCTTTGGACTAGTGAATGTGCTGATACTTTGAAGATACTATAGGCTATCTATAGAAACCAATTTGTGACTATTGAGGTTTAGATTAGATGAGAGTGAATCAATTCAGCCCATGGAATGTTAAGATTTGATCGAGATTGTGTTGTTGGTTTTTAGATATCATATCTTTGATGATTATGCTTTGAATGTTTATGTTGTAATGGTTATTTTTAATGAGTTACTTTGTATTCACTTAGATTTCAAGTTAGGAAGCTGAAATTGATATATGTTTTAAGGTTTGTCTAGGTTATGTATGAGAACTTATTGAGAGCACTTGAATCTATTCATTGAGGAACTATTTTGTGAGAGTGTACAAACTAAATTGTAAACATTGAGTGTTTGCTTCCTAGGTTCTTGGAAGGAGAATTTGGAGGTGAGTGTTCTAGTATTTAGGTACAAAGGTGAGATATCAATACTTAGGGAGTGATAGAGTGTGAATCACTTGTTGGATTTGTGATAAAAGATAATGGAATTACTCACTAAGTTAGGCTTTTTAAATGTATAGAAATCAAATTGTGTAGACAAATTCTTGGTGTTCTTTGTTTTTGTTTGCATAGTTTTTCACAGTTTCAAATATTAGTGGCCACTACGGTCAAGCACTTCCATTAATTGTTTTCATATTCAATAAACAAAAATTGTAGGTAGCAACAATTGGTATCAGATCTTTACGCTTAACATATTTAATGGTGAATTCTGATATTGTTGTTTGTTGACAATGGAAGGTTCTTCATTTACCCGTCCCTTTATGTTGGAGAATGGTAATTATCCCTCCTAGAAGGCTAGTATGAAAGCTTATATTAAGTCTATTAATGAGAGGTCATGGCATTTTGTACTCACTAACTGGCAATCTCATACTGTCAATTATGATGTTGGGAAGGTTTCTAAACCTAAAGTTGAGTGGACAGCTAAAGAAAATAGAAAGTTACCAATGCAAAATCTAAAGCCTCGTATGTCATATTTGGTGGTATTGATATTCAAGAGTTCAAATGTATTTTCAAGTGCACTGTTGCAAAGGAAGCTTTGGAAATTTTCCAAACTGCTCACTAGGGAACTACTACTATCTAGTAATCCAATATGCAAATGTTAACCACCAAGTTCAAAACTTTGAGAATGCAAGATTTTGAGATGATTGGTGAGTTTTTATGCTAAATTATGCTATCTATCTAACCAAGCATTTACCATTAATGAAGAGTATTCCAACTCAAAACTTGTGAGAAAGGTCTTAAGGCCATTACTTGAGAGGTTCTCTATCAAGGTGACTACAATAGATGAGACAAAAGATTTGTAGAGCTGAGGATCGATGAGTTGATAGGCTTCCTACAAACTTTTGAGATGAACTTGGATGAATCTAAGAAGAGTAAGTTAAATGGAGAAAAAAGTATTGCACTACAAGTTGTTGATGAATTGTCAATTCTCAATACATCTACAATAGAAGAACTCCAAAAGTATAGAACTCCAAAAGTATATTGTTCTTCTTACTCAAAACTTCAATAAAACCTTTAAGAAGCAAGCTAGAAGGTTCAAGAAGTTCGAAACATCAAAGAACACTCCTAACACCAAGAGAAAAAGTGTTGTTATCAATGAGGGGACTAAAAAAGAATAGAAGAAAGACATCCAGTTTCATGAATGCCTTGGCTATGGCCATATTCAAGCTACGCGTTCTAACATTCTAACATTCTAAGAAGGTTTTATGTGTTACGTGGAATGATGAAGACACCTCTAACAATTTTAAATCTGATGAGGACCAAATGAATAATTGTGTAGCACTTGCTTCAGGTGTGGATTCTAGTTTTGAGGCTGATAGAAATGATGAATCTTTTGGTGGTTCTAATAGAGAGTTTATGAACAAATATAAGACTATGATGGGAAAATGAGAATATGTTTATGAGTTAAACTCGAAATTGGCTCAAGAGAATATTCAACTTAAGGAGGTAAATAAAAATTTGATCAAGCAAGTTGAAGCTAACAAGTCCTTGTTGACTGATGAGTTGGGTAATCTTGTTAATAAAAAGAAGTTGTTTGAAACCAAATTGCTTCTTGTGAAATTCAACACAAGGAATAGCAAGCTGGATGAAATTCTTATTGTTGGTAGAAAAGATCCAAGAAAGAGTGGACTAGGATTTTTTTAAAAAGGAAAAGCAATCAAAAAGAGTTCTATTATGTTGTGATAAAATCTAAGCAAAGTGAAATAGGTGAATATTCTACCAATGCTGTAATGATCAAGATTGACAAGAAAGTACCTGTTTATTATAGAATCATTTTTCATTATTGTGGTAAGTTAGAGCATATTAGACCAAGGTGTTTCAAAATGCTACATGATTTGAGTTGGAAACGTTTAGTGTTAGCTAAAGTGCCCACTACACGCAACCACTCAAATGCTAGAAAGCAAAAACAAGTCTAAAGGAAGAAGAAACCAATGTGTTTGCTTGTAGCTCATTAGATCCTTGAAGGTTTCACATGAAGATGTTTGGTATTTCGATAGTGGTTATTCAAAACACATTACTAAGAATCAAAATTTCCTTGTTGAAGACTTCCTTGGTGGTAGAGTTACTTTTGGTAATGGAAAGAAACATAATATTCTTGGAAAGGTAATCTAGTTACACATAGTTTATCTAGATTGAAGAATGTACTACTGGTGAAAAGTTTGAAAGCCAATTTGGTGAGCATAAGCCAGCTGTATGATCAAGGTATGCTATCGAGCTTTACCAAAGATGGATGTGACGTTTCTTCCAAGACAAAAAAAAATTATAGAAGGAGTTTGGACCTTTGATAACCACTACAAGGTTCTACAGCCTGCGATGTGTAAAAAAGAAAGTGTCTCTAAATTAGAATCATGGCATGAGAAGCTTGGTCATTTACACTATAAAGAATTTCAACTACTGATTCAATTTGAAGCTATCAGATGGATACCAAAAATAAGTTGAGATGTGCCGAAAGTCTGCAATATTTGTTTAAAGGGTAAACAACATATGGAAAAGCACCAGAGAGTCTCACAAGTTCAAATATCCAAGCCAATGGAGTTACTTCACATGGATTTAATAGTACCTGTACAGATAGAGAGAATTAGTGGCAAGCGTTATGTACTAGACTATGTGGATGACTACTCAAGATACATATGGGTGAGGTTTCTTAGAGACAAGGTTGACACTTTTGAGGAATTTAGGAAGCTATGTAGAACCCTAAAGAATGAAAATGGTCGAGTGATAAGCATGATCAGAAGAATAAAGAGTGACCATAGAAGGGAGTTTGAGAATGAGAATTTTGTATATTACTGTAAAGATAAAAGGATCAAGCATGAATTTTCTACTCCAAAAACTGTAGAGCATGATAGAGTTGTTGAATACAAGAATAAAACAATTCAAGATATGGCTAGATTGATGCTCAATAGTAAGGGTATATTACTCACAAGGTTTGGGCTGAGGTTGTTAATACAACTACCTATATGATCAATAAGGTTCATCTAAGGCCAAAGACTCAAGTGACCGTGGAAGGGTAGAAAATCAAGTGTGAAATATTTTCATGTGTCTGGAAGTAACTATTATATACTGAAGGATTGAGAGTATTAGGGAAAGTTTGACTTCAAGTCTAATAAAGGTGTTTTTTTAAGGTATGCCACAAACAGTTTAGCTTTTAGAGTCTACAATGATATAACAAAAAAGGTGATGGAGTCCATTAATGTAGTGATTGATGATGAAACCTCATGTGCAAGCAAACAGGTAGAAGATTATCTTTTGAAACCCTTAGTGGAAGCTACAATGCCCACTCTCAGTAACCACTCAAAGGTGGATGACATACATGCTGATAAGTAAGAAAGATGAAGTTGAAATTGAGTTAAAAGAACATTGTGATTATATTGATCAACCCCAACCTTCTTCTAGGGTTAGATTAAATCACTCTACCAGTGATATCATTGGTGACATCTATAATGGCATTCAAACTAGAGGGAAGCCTAGACAAAATTATAAAGACATGATGAGGTTTGAATTTTATACATCTCAATTTTATACAATCCTTATATTCTTCAACATTCGTTTAGCTTTGGTTCAATCAAGAGAGTAAGGATCTTTGGCATTCAGATGGGCAAGTTTCTTAAGTAAGATGGAGGGAGTAGTATTTAGAAGCTAAAATTGTGATGAGTAATGGTTGATGGTTGCTATGTTGTAAGTTGACATGTTTCTATATGGGAAGTATATGCCCTTATGGTATATGTCCTTTGAAGGTTGAATTGGAAGTTGCTTACATTTTTTGAACTTGTTTTTTATCTTGTAGATGGTTTTTAATTTTTTTAGTGATATTTTTTTCTTACCTGAACTTTTATTTTGATTGGTCTATATGAAACCTTAAAATGATGGAGATTGGCACTCCATGTAGTCTAACACTCCATGTAACTTATTCTAGAATCGGGATGTGAACCGTGGATCTCTATCTAAAATAATGGAGACTGGCATTCCATGTAGTCTGACAATTACTGAAACATACAATTTTGCTAATCTGTCTAGGGAGAAATCTATACATACCGAAATGAAGTGTGCAGACTTCGACAAACGGTTAACGATTACCCAAATGACATCTTTCTTTTTCAGAGATAAGGATAACCCCGATACAAAATCCATAGTAACTCTTTCCTATTTCCATTCCAGTATCGTGACTGGCTATAATAATCCCGAAGATACCTGATGTTCAGCTTTAATTTGCTGACATATCAAACATCTAGATACGAATTCAGAAATATCACGTTTCATTCATGACCACCAGTACATCTATTTCAGATCATTGTACATTTTATTACTTTCTGGATGAACGGACATAGTATCATTATGAGCCTCGTGCAAAATCTTCTGTACAAGCTCTAGATTCTTTGGTTCACATCTCTGCCTCAAAATAATAAACAATCATCAGATCCATTTTGAAATTCTGAATCAGAAGTTGACTCACATTGTATTCGCTTAACTTGTAACTCATTAACACATTTTTTAGCTTCGCAGATCTACTGCAGTAATGTCGGTTTAGCCTTTAACTCGGCTAGTATGGAGCCATCATTAGACAACAACAACCGAGTATTCATTGTTCGTAAAGCAAACAGAGACTTTTTACTCAGAGCATCTGTCGTCACATTTGCCTTTCCCGGATGATAATCGATAATTAAATCATAATCTTTCAACAATTCAAGCCACCTACACTGTCTCAGATTCAAATCTTTTTGCAACATCAGGTGTCTCAGATTCAAATCTTTTTGTGACATTAGGTACTTTAAACTTTTATGATCGGTGAATATGTGACATTTTTCACCAAATAATTAATGTCACCAAATTTTCAGCGCAAAAACAATAGCTGCCAATTCTAAATCATATATCGGGTAATTCTTCTCATGTGGTTTTAACTGTTTAGAAGCATATGCTATTACTTTACCTTCTTGCATCAAGACATAGCCTAAACCATTCGATGACGCATCACTGTAAATCACAAATTCCTTACTCGATTCAAGCTGAACTAAAACTGGTGCTTCAATTAATAGAGTTTTCAACTAGTCAAAACTTTTTTGATATTTTTAGGTCCATTCAAATTTCGCATCTTTATGTAGTAGCATTGTCATTGGCGAAGCTATCATAAAAAACCCTTGTACAAATCTTCGATAGTAATCGGCTAATCATAAAAAACTTCTAAATTCAGACACATTTTTCGGTGGTTTCCAGTTTACAATTGCTGAAATTTTATTAGGGTCAACTCTAATACCTTCAGCCGAAACTATATGTCCCAAAATACCAACTTTTCTGAGACAAAACTCACACGTGCTAAATTTAGCATATAGTTGTTTCTTACACAGAGTTTGCATAATAATTCTCAAATGATCATCATGTTCATTTTCATCTCGGGAATATACCAGAATATAATCAATAAATACCACCACAAATTTATCCAGATACGATCTGAAAATTCTATTCATTAAATCCATAAATACCGCAAGTGCATTTATCAAGCCATACAGCATCACAAGGAATTCATAATGTCCGTACCTAGTTTTGAAGGTTAGTTTTGGCACATTCGAGTCTCTCACTCATAACCTATAATAACCAGAACGGAGATCAATCTTTGAAAACACTGTGGCACCTTTTAACTGATGAAACAAGTCATCAATACTAGGCAGTGGATACTTATTCTTGATTGTAACTTTGTTAAGCTGACGGTAATCAATACATAATCTCAATGATCCATCCGTCTTTTTAACAAACAGAACCGATGCACCCTAAGGTGATGAACTACGTCAAGCAAAACTCCAGTCAGTCAATCCTTGCAACTGTGCTTTCAACTCTTTTAATTTTGTAGGGGCCATTCTGTACGGTGCTATTGATATTGGTGTTGTTCTTGGAACAAGGTTTATAGAAAATTCAACTTCTCTAACCGACGGTAATCTAGGTAACTCTTCAGGAAATACATCAGGATATTCGCAAAAAATTACTACTAATTTAATCTTCGACTCAAATACTTCAGTAAGCATCATAACCTTTTCTGACATATTTTTGTGCTGATATGGCCGATATTACATTAGACAACCCATCCATTTTATCTGATTCAATACAGAGTATTTCACCATTCTGACATTTCAACACAATATGCTTCTGTTTACAATTTACCATGGCATCATGCTGAGTTAACCAATCCATACCCAGAATTACATCAAATTCATCAAACGGTAATAGCATCAAATCAGCCTGGAAATAATAACTCCGTACCATTAATGAACAATTCCTGTAGGTTTTATCCACCATCACATACTGGCCTAAGGGGTTTGATACTTTAACCACGAATTCAGTGGATTCGACAGGCAAATTTTTACTAAACACTAAATTCGTGCAAATGTATGAATGGGTTGGACTAGGATAAATTAAAGATTTTATATTAGTATCAAGAAGAGAAAAAATACCAATGATAACATCAGGTGCAGGAGCATCTTCATGTGGACAAATAGCATACATTCTGGCTAGTGCTCGAGCTTCGGATCTAACAGTTGAATCTTTTGTCGTACCCTGGCTACCACTCACATTGTGAGGATTACGAGGTGGTCTACCTCTCGTGGTAGGGTTGCTCGGCTTTGAAGTTTGAACTATATATTTTTTCAGCTTTTTCGAGCAGTCTCTTAGATAGTGGTCAAAGGAACCACATCTGAAACAAGCCCCGCTTTTCATGGACTCACCAAAATGTAGTTTATTACTGTGCTTGCATCTGGGTTTGGTATTTCCAACACTACCCGCACTTGCTATAGATGTAGCCTGAGATCTTGGACTGGGGTGTTGAATACCTCTATCTCTCCTAGAGTATCCCGCGGAGGTAGTGGAACGATTATGATATTTCTTTAATTTTTTTGAAATCGACTGTTGTGACTTTTCAATAAATCTTTTACTTGAAATTCTGGCTTCCGTATCAGCTTGTCTCCTTTCTTTACTATGTTCTTCAGCTTTATGTGCTCCGCCAACTAGTACAACAAATTCTTTTAATTCAAGAATCCCAACAAGCAATTTTATGTCTTTATTTAGACCATCTTCAAACCGCTTATACATGGCGATTTCAGTCTAGATCCACTCTCTGGCATATTTGCTCAGTCAGACAAATTCCCTTTCATACTCAGATACTGTCATATGCCCTGTTTAAGCTCTAAAAATTCCTTCTGTTTCTGATCAAGGAATCTTTGATTGATATACTTCTTTTTGAATTTATTTTGGAAAAATTCCCATGTAACCCTCTCTTTCGGTACAACAGAAATTAAGGTGTTCCACTACTGGTAGGCTGAATCTTTTAATAGAGATACAACATATTTCAGACATTCGGTCAGTGTATAAGACAATTCATCAAGAATTCTAATGGTATTTTCTAACCAAAATTCAGCTCTTTCTTGATCATCATCAGCTGTAACTCTAAACTCTTCAACACCATATTTACAGATTTTGTCTATAGAAGGCTTACCAGTTCTAACAAGTTCTATATCTTGAGGCATATCAAGAATCAGTTGAGAAACATGACGGGTGGAGGTTATTGCACAGCCGAATTTGTTCTTACATATTCTGTAAATCACTCATTCATTATTTGGAAGAAAGCTTCTTTAGTCTTTCCTCCTTCGCCCTCAGATACGGGCCTTCTACTACTACTCGAGGCTACTCTTCGCACAGAAGCTTGAGCATTACTTTTAGCTTCTTCGGATTCAGCTCGATTGGACGACATTACTATATGAAAAACATGTTTTAAAATGGTTAGGAGATATCACACTATCACAGGTTATATAATAGCATGTATAGCTAGACTCATACATGCTATGTTAGTCTGAGAATTTGCTAAACCGTAGCTCTAATACCAATAAATGTAACACCTTTAACCCGTATCCGTCGCTAGATCAGAGTAACAGAGCATTACCGAAATATACAGATCAATTAAGACATTTTCATATCATTTAACATTCATATTAGAAAACAATCATGTACAATCATAACATCCCTTTTATGAGCTCTCGAGGCCCAAATTATGCATTAGAAACAAGTTAGGACTAAACTAGGAACTTAAAAAATTTTTAGCAAAATATCAAAAAAAAATTAAAGGTGCAGGAGACACACACCCATGTGCCTAGGCCGTGTGCCTCACACGGCCAAGAGACATGCCCGTCTTAAGCCAAAACTAATTTTACTACATACCATAATACCCCATATATCCAAGTATTCAATCTAACCTAATTGACCATATAAACATATATGCATATTTCTATAATCATATTATCTCAAATCATACATTATCATATTCATAAATTATCCATTATTCAACCATATTAAACACAACAAACATATTAAGCTACACATACATATACATATCAAAATATGTTCAACTCAAGTCATTACAATGGTTATTTACAACAAAATATTTTTAAGCCAACATTGGCTAAATTACCCTATACATGCCATTATAGCCAAAATAAATTTTCTATATAGGCCGATGGATAGTGTGAGATATCTCCACCAAGCTTCCAGCCCAACGAGCTTCCGAAGTACTATAAAACAGAGGAAATAAAACAAAGTAAGCATTTAATGCTTAGTAAGTTCGTATAACGGAAAATTAACTTACCATTTATTTAAATTCAAGGTGAGCATACAAAAATACATCCAAAGCAAATTGGCTAGTAGCCTAAACACATAACTTTATAAAAAATGTTAGTCATTTATTTCACATGAATATCAAGAAACATGTATGAGCTCATCAAATATCAAATTTTCATGTATTTCAAGTAAATACGGATAATGATTCATTTCGAATTCATATATTTTCTCATGTCAAGATTTTGCCGTTGAATCATTTAAAATATCGATGGATACTCAGGTAGTACACACAAAGTGTACAAATCTATAATCCGTCAATTTATACTAGAGAATGCTCATACAAGCATAAAAACGGGAAGCTCTTTCAAGCCATGTAACGAGAAGCTCATGTGAGCCATGTAACGGGAAGCTCATGTGAGCCATGTAACGGGAAGCTCATGTGAGCCATGTGATGGGAAGCTCATGCCGGCCAATATCGGAAAGTTCATGTGAGCCAATATCGGGAAGCTCATAAAAGAGCCTTTAAATCAAGAAGTTTCGAAAAGCTATTAACGGGAAGCTCGCAAGAACCATTTAACGGGAAGCTCATGAGAGCTAATAACGAGACGCTCTTTCAAGCTGTGGTGTGTTCGCAACACATGCAAGATCACAACCAATACGAGAACCCT
The DNA here is from genome assembly GCA_013677275.1 of Gossypium schwendimanii. Taxonomy (NCBI): domain Eukaryota; kingdom Viridiplantae; phylum Streptophyta; class Magnoliopsida; order Malvales; family Malvaceae; genus Gossypium; species Gossypium schwendimanii. The sequence goes on from CM025252.1 coordinate 8,181,460, forward strand.
GTATCCATCGAATTTCATCTATTCAAATGGAAATTAATACTTATCAATCATCGTTATATATGTGATTAATTTCATACACATGGAAATAATACAATCACATACACAAGATTCAATTCAAACATATAAATATATAGTTTAGTTACACGAACTTACCTCGACAATGTTCGTGAACACAAAAACTATTAATCCGTTACTTTCTCTTTTCCCCGATCTACCTCTGTATTTGATCTATCTGGGCCTATACGAATGAATTTAACATCAACTTATATTCAATTCAATCCAATTCACATCTTTGGTAAAACTACAATTTTGCCCCTATACTTTTAATTAATTATTTTTCATCCCTAGGCTCGAAAAATGAAATTCATGCAATTTAATCATTATTCCAAGCCTAACCGATTTTCATATATCACAATATCAGCCCATATATTTCAAAAAATTCAATTTTTTCATGAATTTTACATCTTTTTAATTTAGTCCCTAAATCATAATTTCATGAAAATTCCATTTACAAAAGTTGTTTATCTATCAACAACCTTTCAATTTCTACCATAAAACATCATAATTCAACTATATTCATCCATGGAAAAACTCTAGTACTTTGATAACTTTACAAATTAATCCTTGAGGTAGCTAGATTAAGCTATTACGATCTCGAAAATATAAAAATTATTAAAAACAGGACAAGAATACATACCTAATTAAGTCAAAATACTTTGCTAACTTCAAGCTCTCCAAACTAGGGTTTCCATGTCTTTTATTTGGGAAAGATAATGAAAATGGTGATATTTTAGTTTATTTTATTATTTATCATCTTTTTATCTTTTACTTTCCAATTTAATCCTTTTCTTTATTTAATTTTCCATTGATGACTAATCTTACTTATCTAATAACTCCTCTTAATGGTCTACTTGCCATATAAGGACCTTCAATTTTGAATTCCATAGCTATTTGATACCTATTGCTACTAGAACTAAACTTTTTCATTTTATGCAATTTGGTCCTTTCCATTTAATTAGACATGTAACGAATAAAATTTTTTTACGAAATTTTCATACGATATTTCAATCATAATGCAACCATGAAATAATATTAAAATAAATTTTATTCCGAACTTGAATTTGTGGTCCCGAAACCATTGTTTTGATTTCACTGAAAACGGACTGGTACAGAGTTGATGTCACAAATTAACTCAACACCAACTTAGAATTGTTTACAGCACCATGATAAATAATTATATTCATTTAGTATTCTTAGTCTAATGTACTTTTATGCTTAAATTTCGTTCTATTCACAATTTAATCTATTTTTTTATTTTTAATGTCTTACATATTTTATGTGTTATTTTTAATTAATTTCAAATAATACGTTTTATTTTTTATTGTATGTTATTTTTAAACACACCTATATTTTAAATATGTGATTTTCATATGTATATGCGTGTGATAAAATTTTTTATACTTATTAAGAATGTTGGTATTGTTTTAAGTTGAGAGTTAAGAATATTCAAAATCATTTTTTTCTAAGGAAAAGAAAATTGATTAGGAAAGGTGGAAATGAAGTAAAAAATCTTAATAATCTTATTTAAGAGTGAATTTGTTAATCAAGTTTTCCATTTAGTGGTAAAATATTTCGGGCTAATATAACTTTTTGTCTCTAAACTTGGCAATTAGGTCTACTTTGGTACCTATATTTTTTTTGGTCCACTTTGGTCCTTGAACTTGCCTACTAGATCCATTTTGGTCCCTAAACTTGAATTTTGTCAAGATTTTGATGATATAACCAGTGTTACTAGAACAATACCAAAATCAGAGGGATTGAGAATTGATCGATATAACGATGCAAACAAAGGGGTTGAACCAATTGACTTGAAAACTGCTTAAAATTGGTAAAAATAAAAAATCGAGACAAAAATCGGCAGTTGAGCAAGTTGAACCGATTTGATAATTTTTTTTAAATTTTTTTTAGATTTTCATGAATTTTTTTGTTATTTATTTAATTATTGTTGGTCCAACAATCAACCCAATCGAATTGGTTGAATTGAAAATTGGTGGTTAACCTGTTCAACTACTAGTCCGATTATTAAAACACTAAATGTGACATTTTGAGATTGTATCACATCATCACTTGAAAATTTATATATATATTGTGAAAGTACTTGGGCAATCCCTCTAATAACAAGAAGTGAGCAAACAAGTCCCTCTATTGAAAAATGGACCAATCAAGTCCCTAATTTTTAAAATAAAAGCAAATTGATAAAATCGAATTGTTTATATATAATGAATAACTATTTAAATAAATCTCGTAGACATAAAAATAAGTTTTGAAGTGCATGTTGATTTTTTAAATTTTCCAATTACAAGTATATGAGCAGTAGTGAATTTATGAGCATTTGTGATGGGAATTGAATGGTCACTCAAGATTGTATTTAAAAAAGAATGGGCAAATTAAAGGGAATTCTTAATCCATAAATGCAAGGTGTTGGAATAAAAAAGAATACACACTCCTACAAAAGGCGATGTCTGTTGGCAGGCACCCACCACAATTGACTCTATAATAAAAACAAACCCTACAAACCTTCCTTCGACACTTTTGGGCAGAAGAAAAGACACATAAAAGAGTTGTAGCAAAAAAGAAAAAAAAGGGGCCAAAGCAAAGTGTTTTGTTTTTACCCATTTTTGCTTGGGATTAATTGATTAATTCTAATTAATCAAAAGTTGTGCCATAAACTAATATCCAATGGAATTAGCAAATTCAACCACCCCCAATTGTTTATCATGGTGGAATTAACTATCATTGCCTCCATAAAGAAATGGAGGAGGGAAGACATAAAAGCTAGGCAAAAACAAAAGATCACCCCAGGGAAAGAGTAAAAGTGATTTCCCCCTTTGAGATTACAAGAGATAAATACAATAGGTTTTTTATTTGAAAATTATTGAATGATGATTGATGCTTTTAAGCACTAAATTCTGTTGCTTAAGGAAGATATTAGAAATTATTGTTAGTGGGACAGTTCTTAGTCTGCACTAGGAAAGTAAAAAGAAAAAAAAAAACAACAACACTTGGGTGATTGATTAGACTTCCAATCATTCCTAAAACTTTGAGTTTAATCTCATCAAATCAAGCTTCTTAGTATTACCTAATGACTGCTCAATTGATGTTTGTGTTAAAATGTCTTTTTTAAGACGAGAGTTAATTCAATTTTAAAACCATTTGTAGCAAAGGAAATTACTAAATATGTTGATTGGGATAAAAGTTTAGCTTAGGAAGAGAGGATTTTCATTGAGCTTACCACAAAATTAATTCATTTTTTTAAATATAATACAAAATTAAGGGCCTTTTTTATGGACAGCGCGTGTACTTATAATTAGTGTTGTTGAGTAATTTTTTGTATCTTATTAAAAGAAACATTCGGATATTTATATACACAATCACTGTTTATGATTTAATTTCACGGTTTATAGACTTGACCCTACAATTCATAGGACTGACATTTTGAGTAGACCTTAGGCATGTTGGACACGATTGCCTGATGAACCTCGTAGCCCACCATATGCAAACTCATTAGGTATTTGCGAACTGAGACTGCGAACCCCCCTCGACTCGTGCGAGCTCATACTATGAGTTCCTCTGGTTGTTCTCTCGCTATATGTCTTGCACTTAATTGGGAGGGACGGTCCAGGTTGCGAATAGGCAACCTAGATCTTATCTGGGTTCGAGTTGGTGGTTAACAAGTGTAAAAAAAAAAGGTTGCACTGCACTAGAAGAAATTAAATCAACTAGAATTAAGTATTTTAGCTATCATTCCTCAAACCAAATTCCTCATTAAAGGAAAAGCATAGCCTAAGCACTGTACAACCAAATTACTCCATTCTCGTTTTAGTTCTGTACAACCATACCATAAGCGGTCCTTTTTTGCTCTTTCTTTTCAGAGGTAAAAGAAGAAACAGTAATACAATCTTCTTAATATCTTTTTTTTTTATTTTTTTATTTCAGGTTAAAATTTACTGCAAAGGGAGGTTATTTTTCAGGTTTGGGTTTGAACAGGGAAAAACAATAGACAGAGATTCTTCTCGGCGAAACCTCAACTGCTTCGCGATGAAATCTTCGATCGTTCGTTGAAACTCTTCGTTGCTCAACTCGTCTTCTGGAACTAATTCCCCGTCCATATTTTCAACTTTCCGGCACTTTTCTGTCTCGGATCGTCGTAGTTCCTTCGTCACTTCCTCCCCACTCTTTCTTATCGCCAACTTCTCCGACTTACTCCTTCTATACACTCTTGGATAATCCATCTCAAACTCAGAGTCCGGTTCCGGCTCCAGCTCCGGCTCCGTTTCTTCGCTGCTTAGGGTATCTATGCTCGCTTCAGAGATGATCTCTTTGTCTTGATACAGAACCTCTTTTTGGCACTCGGATTTGGAGCGATTCTCAGCATTGTTGATGATTTCATCGTAGATTTTGGAATCAACATTGTTAACAGCGGAAAAAATACCGGACTTGGCAATGAGGGTAACGATGATGACGTTAGAGACGAGGAAAACAAAGAGGGGACTGGCGACGACTCCGCCGAGCTTCAAAAGGAACTCTCCGGAGATTTTGACGGCGAAAGGCACGCGCTCGAATGTCCACGCGAAAAACAGCAAAGCCGAAAGCAATTCCAAGAAACGGAAGGCCTTGGCTAAGCTTCGAAGCCGATTGAACCTCCTCATCGCCTTAGCTTTCTCTGCTTTCACGTTATCGAAACCAAAGGAATCCATTAAGACCAAAGTTTTCGCTGAAATATGGAAAGAAAAATTGAAAAGTTTAAAGATGCGTGTGGTATCTATCTCTGGAAACTGATGTCTGAATTTTCCGGGAAAACAAACGGAGAGTTGAATAGTAAGAGCAGGGTGGTTTTGTTGTTGCTATTGGGAGAACTGAACCGTCATAGGGAAATGCTTATATAGACTGATAGGCATAGAATTTAGGAATTTATTTATTTAAAAAAATCTCAAGCATAACCAAAAGCATTAAGGCAAGCTTGATTTAGTAAATAATGGAAATATCCCATAGGCTCATAAAAGTACACGACACGTGGATATTAATTTTTTTAACTACAAGTCAAATTATAAGGACAAAAAGATTATCCAGATGTCAAAGTAACCATTTAACTATAATACCGGAGTGTTAAGCCTTTAAACAACTCTTTCTTTTTCCGAAAATCACCAAATTTCTAGTGTTTAGCTAAAACTGGTGAGTTAAAAATGATCATTGATTTTGGGTGTGTGAATTACATAGACGTGATTGATTGTCAGACACATTAATATGCATGACCTCTATTTATTGTATTCCACTTCTCCGTCAAGATTTACGATACCACCTTCTGTCATTGATTTGCCCTCTCCTCTCCTCCCCTCTCCGTTTCAGATTTTTTAGATTTTTGGTTGAATGGAATACTGACGATGAAAAAATCCTGACATTCAACCCTGCTTGGTGTGTCAATACCATGGACTTCCAGCTCACCTACTGTACATGCAAAACTATGCCTTTCCTCTCACCAAACTTGTATCAAAGGAAACCCAGAGACCTTTCATTTCAACTCATCTTTGGGATTCTTATACTATTCCCATGATAATCATAATTGCAAACTTGAACTCTGTTTTTAGGAGTTATTATCGTCAACCTAAATAATCTTAGGATGCCTTAATATCAACATCCTCAACTTCACTCCTGCATTTATTTATTTTTAATTAAATTGGTCTCCCATTTTCCCAAACCAAATTTGACCAGTCAATGCCAATCAATGAACAGTGAATGTCAACTAATTTTTTTGAATGTATATAATTGTTTCCATTTGTTTTCAATTTACTGTAATTCTTTTGAAAATAAGCCATTATTTTGAATTTTTTTAAATTTGTATACTCTCTAGTTTTTTTTTTTCAATTTTCTAAAATTTTAACTTATTTTATTTTTTTGATTTCTTAAAATATTTCTCTAACATCTTTTGAATTGTTTATTTTTTCATTTTTTTTAATTTTTGAAATCTAAACTAGGTTTTTTAATTTAATTTTTAATTTCTTTTACTCTTTTTTGAATTTTAAGGATTTCTTTTTTTGAAAATTTTAGAATAACCTTTTTTTTCACATGTCACGTCTATGGTTGGCCACATCATCCTATAGTTAAAAAAACAAACAATGTTAATAATAAAAACTAATTTGTGTACGGATCTTAACCTTAGGGACCAATTTGATTCAAAAAAGTTTAAAAGTCAATTTTTAAAAAAAATACCAAATTTAAGGACTAATCTATATATTAATCCTATTAGGATTATATAAAAGACGATCGTCGTATAAGTTTGGCTGAGTTTCAAATGTTTGGAGGTATTTTAGAGTTTCAAATTATCGGTGCTTTAGACAAGTGTCTAATAAATAGTTGAGTTATGGTGGATCTCTTGTACATGTACTCAGATATAATTAAAGGACTTGTCTTGCCATATAGCGTCATGCTAGCTTCAATGTGATTTGGAGTGTCATCCATGTATTGAGCATGCAGGAGATAAATATTGCAAAAAGACATAACCTAGGTACGATGATCATGTAGTGTTGGGCGAGGCAATCCCTTTAGACAATGTATTTCCTTGATTATAAGTAGGGCAAGTTCCTTGTTATCATTTTCCTTAGTTAAAGTGGTTGATTTTGGTGAGGTGAACAAATATAACAATTGCCCCTAATCGAGAAAGAGGTTAGAAAATGACATTTGTCGAGATGAAAATTTATTGTGTGATTTTTAGTAAGTGTAAATTTGATAAGTGGCCTTCACCTAGAGTTAATTTTTTTATTTGGTGAAGAGGTAGGACGCTTTGTATGATTTATCTTATACTTCAATTTTTTTTATTTACTGCGAGTAATTGAAGAACACATGTATATCACTTCAGGGTTGGACAATTAAATCAATACACAAAATGAACATATCTATTATTTAAAATAAATTGTCACTATTTTTTGACAGAATATCAATGCTAAAAAAGTTATATGTATATATAAAAAGTTTAACTCATAGTTCCTATTTGTAGAGAATTGGTACAAAAGTAGAACTAGGGGATGGCGGCATGCCCTAGTGTTACGGGCCAAAGTGCAAAGCCAGTGACCGTTGCACAAGATGCACCCCATGGAGGTCTATCGATTAGATGGGGTACATTTAGCCCACGAGAGTTGGCCCGATTCAAAGAACTATTGAAGGAGCCTGTCAGATTGAAGCCTGGTTGGCCCGATAAGGAAAACCTGGCAACTTAGGCTAATATGGTAACTAATCTTAGAAGATAGAAGGAATCATATCTTGTAAAGATTAGATTA
>CM025252.1:8197559-8210959 GCA_013677275.1 Gossypium schwendimanii
CCTAAATAAAAGGATCGGTGGCGACTCCCATTTTTATTTTTTTTCAAAATCCAAGTCGACCCCGTTTTTCAAAATAAAAATGGTGTCAACAGTCAAGGTTTGGTGAAGGGATGAAATTTGGTGTGATGGAGATGAGCAAGATGAATCATCGAAGTTGAGCGGTTATTCGAAAAGTGAAAAGAATCATAATCAAAATTTAAAAACGAAAAATAGCATTGCCGGAATCTGGGATTTATCGTCAGAATCTGGAAATTTATGAATTTTCTAGCAAAAATATGATATTTTCGCAGGCCGGAGTTTATGTTCTACGAACAAGGAGAGAAAAATGATGAGTTATATTTTATGTGTTCCTGGAAAAACAAAGAAAATAAATGATCAATTTAAAAAATTTGAACTTTTTTCCTGAAATGATACAAAAAAATGTAAGAACGTTTTATTGATTTTTTTTTTTAGATATTATATATTTTTTACTTTAAGCAATGCTTTTAGTAGTAGTTATTTGGCTTTTTTATTATTATTATAAAATGACCTAAAACTTTTGATTATTTATTAAAATGACTACTTTAAAAGTTATGTACGTAAATGACCCGTTTTGAACAGTAAATGTCAATGATGCCAATGTCGTGTCAGCACCTCCAATCACTGGCTGTTTTTTTTTTTAACATATTGAATTGAAGTATTTATATGAAACATTCAATGACTTGATGAAGCAATTACCCTTTTAGATTGGATGAAAAAAGGTTAGAGGAATGCGGCTTTTTTACACAAATAATATAAAAAATATTAATTTCGAAAATAGGTTTCCCCCAAAATTATTTACGGGAATGGTATGGGTAACATGGAGGAGGGTGGTGGATGGGCGGCACCACCACCCTAAAATTGATAGTTTCAGTTTTCTAATATGAAAAAAAATATTTAACCAAAGTTAAGCATATGGTAGGCAACACCGAAACAAAAAAAATACCCCCATATAACTCTATTTTAAACCTGTTTTACCCGTATAACCCTTTTACCACACAACTCGAGGAGAACTTGGTTAAGCCTGCCTGACAGGCGGCATCGGCAGTGTTTGTGCCTACTTGATAGGTGGCATCGGTCTGACACGGAAAGGATTGATGCCTGCTGCTGTATCGATGGGACAAGACCTTTAAGGATATTGTGAAAATGGATGAGAAATGGTTTATCGGAATGTGTTTTTTGCAACAAACTAATTGAACTCTTTGTTTAAAATTACAAATATCGAAATGGGTTCTTTAATTAATAACGATGATCACATAGCAAACACGATTAATAATATGGTAATAAATTGTTATTTGTTACTCACAGGTTCCCTTATAAAAAGTTCCACATCATTTATGAAATTAAATTATGTTATATTAACTATTTCTATAATTTAATAGTGTCAGGTCCCGTACCGCGCATTGAAGGGTCGTGTGAATGGTTTAGGATATCTCTTGGATAAACGACTAATGCCATACTTGGAGTTAGCCGAATTAGGGTTAGCAGCATTGATCTGAACATTTGATTTGCGGTATGACTTAATATTTGCTTTGGTCAAATGGTGGTGCCCGGAGACCCACACTTTTCATTTGTCATATGGGGAGTGCACTATCACTCTAGAGGATGTAACTCGGGCTTCTAATTGACGGGAGTGAGGCAACAAGCGTAAGTACGATCTTTGAGCCGACCACCCTTTGTGATAACCTATTAAGAGTCTCGCTTGGTGATATGATCGAAATTTATAGGTTTAAGGTTTACATGGCTGAAGGCCAATTTTGAGCATTTCCCAGATCCAATTTTGATATACTTGATTCAAGATCAACGATGATGTTTGATATCTTTAACCCATTACCACCACAGTACTCCACTTCTCTCAGGTAAACGTTTGGGGCATACAATTTTTCTACTATGTTTAGCACACCTCTAGGTTCGAGTAAGGAGAAAATTCATCGTCGTGATCACCCACAACGTGAACGCCGACCACCACAAAAATATACCTTTAGGACCACACCATCAAACTATCAATTTTAGGGGTTTCTATAATTTAAATAGTCAACTTTGTATTTTTTTAATTGTAGTAAAAGATAAATGCAAAAATAGAAAGTTTGTAATTTTAAATGACATGTGTTGGAACAAACTTGGAACATATAAATTATCGACTTACATACATGCATAAATTAGATTCATTGCACCAAACTTTGTAACAAACTTGGAACAAAATTTGTAATATAAATTCGATACATTAGAGTCCATTAGCTTAATTCCTACCCGATCGCGATGATTATCAAATATGGTAGGTTCGCTGTAGGCATTTACTCCAATTATGCCCAACTAATCTGCATACGCCATAAAGCTTCCCATCAGTTTTCTCCCTAATGTCCATTTCATTGTGGATTCTGATTGATTGTGGACAACCTTCCGAATTCCTATGCAACCCTTTGTCTGGGACAAGCTCGAAAGTCGTCGAATGCACCTCTCATGTAGACAAGTCAAGAAAGATGGGAAACTCATTCTCCTAGACGTACAACGTGTGCTCGAGAGTATACACCTCATCGATAAACTGTTCAACATTGAGCAAGGCATGAGCACAGGCTGCTATGACATGTGCATAGGGCTAATGAAGTGTTTGGAACCTCCTGCAATCACACTGTATGTTTCTGAGATCAACTTCGTAGGACCTAAATGGTATATCGGGTCGACAAATGATGGTCTCCGTAACTCGAAACATTTCAAAATGTCGTGAATATATTTCTACATTCATCGACCTCACCCTCCAACGCTTCGCAACCATTGCATCCCTGGCATCTTTGACAAATATGTGTCCCGCCTCCATCTGGTTGACTTGCTGCTACCCCATTCTTGGCACTAAGGTAGCCAGCCTGTAGAACGTAGCCTAGAACACAGATGAAATTGAAAGATGTTGTGTTTTCCTCAACACGGAGTTAACCCCCTCTGCCAAGTTGGTGGTAATATGATCATATTGAAACCTCTTGTCGAAACTTTAAGTCCATTGTCACAGCTTCATGGTACCCAACCACTGTCGGAAAGGTGAATTCATTTCACCTTCCATGTCACTCTCAAGTCTAGTCATCCTTTGTCAGAAAAGGTGTGGCTGTAACTTGTACGCTGTGTATGTATTAAGATAAGGTAAGTTACATTCTCGAATTAAAACATTAAAACATATATTGAAAAATATAAGGCCATCATTTACCTATTTTCACAACTTGTCTTCGCCATTCTGCACTCTTATACTCATAGTGAAAGTTAGTTACGATGTGCCGAATGCAGTAAGCAGATCTTCATGGTACACCAGAACGCCTAATGGCGGCAATTATTCCCTTCCCTCTATCAGAGATGATACAGATATTATCGTCACTCACAGCATTCCTCCACAAGTTCGTGAGGAAGAATTCCCATGATTCTATTTCTCTTTATCTACAATGGAAAACGCTACCGGGAGCAAGTTTTTGTTCCCGTCTTGAGTAACCGCAATAAGTAAGATCTGAGTATATTTTTTGTATAGTCAAGTCTCATCAACCTGTACAAATAGCTTGTAGTAGGGAAATGTTTGCACGTATGAATCAAACATTCAGAACATCCTTTAGAAAATTCTTTTTCCCAGTTGTAGTTGGTCATCGGACTGTCATAAGGCTGTGTCTCCAACTCAATGGCAATCCCTGACATGTACTCTCGTATATCAACTATCCACCCCTGTAACTCATTGTACAACGCATTGAAATCTCCGTACAACTGCTCCATTGTCATATTTTTAGCTATCCATGCTTTCCGATATAATACTCAATACTAGAATCGTGCTTGCATTTCAATAATCAGTACTGAAACTTTAATGGTCGACATGTCCTTCACCATTGGCATGATGCATATACAAATAGTTTTGAAATCAAGTTTCCGGTAATATTCTGTAATACATGTTGAAGTGCATGTGTGAGGCCCAACAAATTTTCGTATCTCCCACATCTGCGACTTCTAGATAAATACGGCTCATACCCACCAATTGCAGCCTTTCCTCGACTTCCAACACTCCCTAACACAGTGACTTTGTAATCCACTGACACATTCATGCTATACCGCTTAATGGGAAATACGCACCTTTCCTTGCTTTTAAATTTCTGGCCCATGAATAACACCTCAGGATCAGAATCTACGGCCAGCCGATGAGCAAGTAGTATATTAGGGTACTTTGAGAACTCGGCTGCATGCCTCGCATCGGGGTTTATGAGCAACATGTGTGCCCCAGGATTATTCTGTATCACAATACGTCGAATTTGATTCTTGTCTAAAGACGCGTTAACATTTCCATCATCATTCACGCTTTCATCGTCAATATCATCTACGACTTCGTCCACATCAGGATCATTATCACTATCGACCTCGTGATCAAAAAGATCACTATTATCGTATCCATCATCAAGAACCACAGCCGTCTTGGGTGCAGTATTAAGATAGATGTCGATCTGACGTACAGTCGATTGATTATCAACGTACGATATCGAAACCACCATACACGGCTCTTGAGCTTCATGTTCTTCGCCTAACGAAGTGAGATCTTTAGTTGGTTCCACATCAGATAACTCAGTAAATTACTGAATCGGTGCATTTTGGTCGTTCCGATTCCCACAATAAAGAGCGATCATTGTCTCAACGTCTACAAGTTTCATCTCAGTGAATTTGATGGGATCTGTAAAAATTGGAAACTTGTAGAAAAGTTTCAAGATCCTTCTCCTATAACGTCTAACAATTTTTACACTAATATTTTCCTTCATATCATCAACCGATACATTTCTATTAACTTTCAGTGCTATTTGTTGACAGCATTCAAATATACATCCAATTTTATTATCAAAATTATTTCATCAAAATAAACGCATAGGAAAAATTGATTATTCATCTTCAATAGTAAATATGTTAAAAAATAAATAAAACTTTTCAATACAATTTTGAATAGAAAAAAAATTACTTTAATAAAAAAAATGACCAGCATTATATCAATATGCAAAACTTTTCATTCATAAGCTCAAACCTTTTAAGTTCTCATTTTGTACATGTACAACCATATTTACTCATTTTTTTCATCTCTAACTTTTACTTTAACTTCACATTTAACCATATAAACTCATTTCTATGTTTTCTTCCATTTTTGATTCTGTATCTTCCTCTAGGAAATTCTCTATATTAAATTATGAATTCTCTTCAAATTCATCTTCTACAATCCAATTTGGAAATTCCTCAGGATCTTCTTCCTTTTCTATCTTTATAACGAGTATTGAATTTATAAATTATCTTGATAATTTCATAACAACTAATTTATCCATCCATGACATGTCAAAGACATTTTGCTTCCAGTTAACTTTCACGAACCTACACTGTCTCACTATTTTCCTTACTCTATAAGAGATTATAAACTTCACGTAGTATATAATTATATTTCAATAGGTTCGTGGTACCAGTGTCTTCCAAAGTTGGTCTAAAATCATTTGATGCTCCTGTTCTATTAATGTCCCTCTAAGGGTCAAGAATTGCACTTTATTCTTTCTAATCAGTTCATGACCCTTCCATAACACTTTTTGCATCTTTTAATTTGCGGTAATAAGGTGTTGAATGATGTCTTCTTCTGGTTTCATTCTATAATTTTGCACTTCTCTCATCATCCTATCAACTTTCTCCCTTTCTGCCGAAGTACGCAAAAAGAAGAGTCTATTTTCAATGCATATATAATCAAATAGGAATCATTGAGATAATTACTTATGAAATAAACATTAGATAATATATGCATGATGTGGTCTTGAAATTTATTTCAAACATAATCGTGTTAATATGAAATATTAGATTAGATTGCATTGGGAGGTGAAGGTCCAGCATATTTACTGACAGGGTGGATGCGTTGGCTGCACATGCTATCTACCGACCGATTGGATATTATGGATTGCTGGAACCACTGGCTGAGGTATTGCCAGTTGTACATAAAAATTTGGATGAAATAGAGAGGTTACGTCTGGTTATTGTATCTTTTCATTTTCACCAAAGAAAAAAAAATTAAGTTTCATTATTAAATAATGTATTAGAATCATCAATTCTTTGTAGTTGGAAACTGAAACACTATAAGGTTGTATAATTTTTTTTGTAATTTAATATTTTCATGCTATTTTAATTTATATAATTTATAGATTGTATTTTTTATAATTTATTTAACTTAATTATAGATAAATAATGCCAAAAGATTATTATAACAGTAAATAATAACATAAAAATGAACTAAAATACCATTCCTTGGATTCCAAAAACCCTTATTTAGCATCCAGTATATGTTTTTAACTGAAAAGACACCGGACATAGTACGAGACTATGATTTGAAATTCGGACTAGAAGAAGCCATAGGTGGTGGAACACTAATGATGCGTTAGATGACATCTTCTAGCAACCATACCCGAAAAAAAAATCAAGATTCCAAGTACCATTTCTTAATACCATCTCATTCACCTTACAATCAAAGTTAATATTTGCATGGTCTGGGATATGTTTGGTTAAAGGTTCTACATTAGGAACCCAAGTGTCATACCAAACACAAACAATACATCCATCACCCATTGGCCAAATCATATTATCTCGTAATAGAGGCTACACCTTAGCAATAGATTTTCACATAAATGAGCTTATACTCCTTATGATACACTCTGGCAAACTCTCGTTCATACCATACTTCGCTTTAAGGACCTTAACCCATAAGGCATCAGCCTTAGTGACAATATTGTAGCTGAGTTTCGTCATGAAGGCTTTATTTTGGTTGCTCAGACAACAAATCCCAAGACCTCCACATGATCTCGGTTGAAAAATGTTGTCCCACCCAACTAACGGCATTTTCTTTTTCCCCTCAAAAGTATTCCAAATAAACTACCTTGCCGTTTCTTCTATTGTGTCACAAACTCCTTTTGGGATCATTATAGACTGCATAAGATAACTTGGAATAGATAACAAGACTAATTGTGCTAGAGTGACCCTCCCCACAAATGAGAGTTTTNTTGGCATCCCAACTAGAGAGTTTATTGCGGACTTTTTCCACCAAAAAATTTTAAAGTACTTTTAGTTACCCTTTGGTGGAAAAGAATAACTCTCAAATAGTGGCCTAAATCATAAACTTTTTGAAAACTAAGGATGATGCTAATCTCCCCTATTAAATCCTCCTTAACATTGGCAAAGTAAAAAAGATTTGTTTTCCTAGCATTAACCTTATGTTTCGAGAGATCACAAAAATTACCCAAAAAAATTTTAGGAGACTATTGTGCTTCAAATCAGCTTTTTTAAAAATCACTAAATCATCTGCAAATAATAAGTGTTAAAGATCTAGAGTTCATCGTGATAACCGAATAGGATTCCACTCCCTTGATAAGATGGCCGAATGAAAACAATGTCCTGGCCATTCCATGCACAGAACGAAAAGATATGGAGATAAGGGAAAACCTTTACAAATTCCTGTTACATGTTTGAATTTAGTAGTCGGAACTCCATTCCACAAAACCTGCATAGAAGACGTCGAGATGGCAAACATAATAATCTGTATTAAAATGTTAGGGATACTTGCCGCTTTGAGTGAGGCCTCTACAAAGTCCCAACACACCCTATCATAATCTTTCTCCAAGTCTATCTTAATGGCCATCCATTGGAGAGTCTTCTTGGTTTTCATAGAATGCAAAACTTCCTGCGTAATTATAACATTATCAATAATACTTCTCCCCGTTATGAAACCTACTTGCTATTGACTTATAATCTTTGGGGAAAATACTCTTGAACTGGTTTGCAATAACCTTCACAACTAGCTTATATAATACTGAGCAGAGGCTAAATGGTCTAAATTGCATGAGATTTTCAGAATTCAAAACTTTAGGTATTAAGACGATAAGGGTATTATTGAATTCTGAATCTATAATACCTCCCTAAAAGATCTTCTTGACCCATTCACAAATGGCTTCTCCAATATTATCCCACTACTTTTGAAAAAGCAATGCATGAAGCCATCACTTCTTAACACTTTCAGTTAAGCCATATTAAAGAGAGCATTCTTGATTTCTTCATTTGAAGTAGATCTTCCAAGAAATTCTACGTCTTTGAGATCAAGTCGCAGTAAAGCATTTGAAGGCAAGTTACCTAGTGGGCCTAGTACTTTTCCGTACAATCTTTAAAAGAAGTTAACCGCTTCAGATTTAAGGTCCTCAGGTTTGAAAACCCACGCACTATTTGAATTTCGCAAAGTAGTTATTTGATTGAAGTTTCTTCTCTGGATCGTACACCTATGAAAGTATTTTGTGTTTCGATCCCTAATCTCAACCATTCGCATCTTGATTTTTGTTTCCAAAGCATTTCCTCATGGTAAAGGACATTCTCAAGCTCCTCCCGAATCTCCAGTTCGAGATGGGCTAGAGAGTTAGATCCAGAAGTGTCCATGACCTGTTGTATACTGGAAAGCTTATGGATTAACTACCTTTTATGATTGTTAATATGTCCATAAACACACTTATTCCAATCCTTGAGTCTATCAGTGAAACAAGCAATCATATTAGACATATCACCATCAAAGCTCTAGTTATTCGTCACAAACTCTAAAAAATTCGGATGCTTCAACCACCCAACTAAGAATCGAAAGGGTCAACCCTTTAAAAAAGTGGACTCCGACTATAAATTAAAAAAAGTGGTTGATGATCCGATTTAATTCTTGGAAGATTGGTTACCAAATAGTTAGGAAAAGACTCCACCTAAGCTTCATTCTCCAATGCCTGATCTAGTCTCTCAAAAAGATTGCCCCGATGCCACGTAAAAAGAGGTCATTTAAACCCTAGGTCATGAAGTTAAGCCTTATCCACAAACTCGCCGAAAAAAGGACATCTCTGCCCTCTCACATGACCATTTCTTTTATCATCGACTAGAGTATGACATTAAAATCCCCGATGGCCATCCATGGAAAACACCCTAACAGAATAGACAAACTTAAATCCCTCTAGAGTAAACTTCTTTTCTGTCTATTAGGACTACAATACACAAAGGCCATAAAGATTAGTTGTGATTGGAGAATGGAACAAATGCAGATCAGAATAAATTGGGGATGATTTCCAACCACCTCTACATTAATTAATTCTTTCCAACCTAACTAGATACCTCCAAAAAAGCCAATGGCTTCCACTCAATGAGATTTTTTCAGACTCAAATTTGCAATAATAACATCAGCTTTGGCCTCACTAACTCTTAGCTTAAGAAGGCTAAATATATCCAGTTTGTATTTTGTATTGTACTCACGAAAAATTCTTAGGAATTTTACATTCGGGCACCCCTGCACATTCCAAGATAAAATTGATAAATTCATAATAAATTGTAAAAGAGAAGGAATTAACTTACTACCGACTAGTGACAACATTATCTAGTCGCTCCCTTTCTTCCTTTGGCAAGTTCTTAATAACTTGCCCATCCAATTCTGAAGAAATAAGGTCCGCTACCATTTTCATGGATTCAGCAAAGGAAACCCGAGAACTTCTGGATGCCTTGAACCTATTACCTAGACATTTTAGAGTTTTATTAATTTTCCACCCTTCTTTTGAGCCGAAAGCTTTGAATCCACTCCCTCTGCCATTAAGTGTAAGGAATGATTTTTTGAGATAGCCAAACTGTCTCCAACAGCCTCTCTTGATAAATTCAAGTGGGTATTCTCCTTAAATACTACCGCCATATGATTTTTAGCATCCAAAATCCCTTCATTCACAGCCACATCAACTTCCATCACCTCCTCAGAAGTCGGATTAAAATGTAAAAAATTATCATTTTGGAAGTCGATAGGGATTGAATGAAATATATCCACGCCATCTGTGACAATTATAATCGTAGAAATAGATGAAGAAGAAGAAAAAATTGTAACAGATTTACTTGAAAACTAGAGCGAGCTTACTCAAAGCATTGGACGGCCTAGTGCCCTGATCATTGACAGCCTTGGCCTTTGTTAAAAAATTTAATAGTTGGCTCCAACCCATTATTATGTTCAACAAATAACTGGCCCTTAAGAGAACTTTTGAATTTGGGTTTTCGAACCTGGCTGAGATTTTGAGCCCCCATCAATTGGCTTAAATTTTCTTTCCTCAAACATTCAACTACTGAAGATTGTTTCGTTGGATGCTACCCTAAATTTCCATTAGTAATTTCTTTCCCATACCTCTTCAGATATGGCGTGATTTCTTTCCCTAGATTTTCCTCCAACATTTCAAAATATAGATTTATTAAAGATGAAACCTCGATCTCGATGATTTCTCCTCAAATCCAGACTTTCCTAATTTGTTAAGCTCCCGAGAAGTGCATTTGGTTCTCCTCTCAACCAGCATCTAGGGGTCGAACTCCCCTTTCCTGGCCGCCGTATTTTCCTGTATGATTTTAGCTGACGAAACCACTCCTCCAGGAAGCTGATGTTTTTAGACTGTGTGGACAAGAATCCTTGTTATGCCCATAATTCCCATACGAGAAACACACCACCGGTAGGCTCTCATACTCAATTCTTTGAATATTTCCGTTGATTATAAATTTTAAGATCAAGGGTTTATCTAGATTTGCATAAACTGCCGTACGCGCATACTATCCTCTCGCCCTACTGTTTGTGTTAAAGTCCAACTTAGTCACTTTGCCAACCATCCCCCCAATATCCCATAAAACCTCCTTCTTGTAAAGGTAATTAGGAAGACCTGAGAACCTAACCCAAGTGAGAACCTTATTGGGGTATGGTATCACTGGATTAAAGTCGATTGACTAGGGTTGGATTGTTAAATATTGCCCAAAAATGAGCCAAGGTCCTTGTGTTAATATTTTCTCATAGTCATCAAGACTTTGGAATTTAGCTAAGAAATAGCCATTTTCAATTTCCATCAATTGAAAAGGCTTGGATGGTCTCCCAATTCCATAGAGTTTGTTTTGCAAAGCCACAAACCCAATATTTATTCCAAGCAACTTGAAAACTACTGAAATGGACATTTCATTGACAAGAAGTTGATGTATTCTTTTCGAGAATTCAATTAAGGGAATACCATTAACCACTGACTTCTTAACATCCCCTTCAAGGAGAGAAAATTCCCCATCAGCATGTTTAACGCCACTCACTCCGTACTATTCAAGAGAACCTTTCCCTGATACCATATCCTTCCAAGACAAGGTTGGTGTTGGCGTTCAATCCACAACCATCACATCCTCTGAATTGGCTGCCGATTCCTTAAAATAGACCTTCTTGGTACTTGGATCATCGGGAGGGCTATCTCCTTCACCATTGCTATCGCAGAGAGAATTTAGATTTACCATTGCTTAACTATCACCTGATCGACATTGTTAATCTATCCTTAATTAACATGAAATTATCGTTGATAGTCAATGGAATTTTATTTTAATAAGGGATCTTCGACTAAAAAGGGTTATTGTGATTGAAATATATATGTGCTTTACGTAATTTAAGTTGATTACTAACTACTATTTAATTTAAATTAAAATAAATTTAAAGTGTGTTGGAGGTTGAGCATTATATATTTAGATGGAAAAGTTTTCGAACAATGGAAAATACCTTACGTAAAGTTATCCAAATATTAAAAAATATAAGATTTGTTTTACATGAAACAATGCACCCTACATTTAGTTCTACCTTACACCATTAATAGAAATGCATGCTCTCATATTTACTATAACATAATTTTGTTTACGCAATTAAAAATAATATTTTTTTTAAATGATTCATAGTTTATACATTAAGTTTTAGTATTTTATTAAAAGGAAAGGTTTCACTTAAATTATTTAAATTTGATTAATTTTACACCATTTTATAATCATTAAATCAAAATGAATATATAGCTTAGATTAAATTAAAATCTTTAATTTACATTAAAACCTTTTATTAAACATTTACCATTAATTTCCCCATTTCCTCTCCACGGTAAACCAAAACTTATGGATATCACTATGTTGATATACTCCTAAATTGCATTATTTTCTCTGATTAAAAATATATATAGTACACCTTTTCCTTGCAAATATACGACTAAATTAGCTATATATATGTCAAAACAAAAATTATTGGCCAAATAGGTCGATTTTTGAAAATTTAGGGAAATAGACCATTTTTGGAGAGAGAGTAGAAAAGTGCACCCAGTTGGACGTAGAAAAGTGCGCCCAGTTGGACGCGCTTTCTCTTTAAATTGTATTTTCTGAATTTTTTTAATATAATTAGTTTCTTTAGTTAGATGGTTAAATGGTAATGGAAACCCACCATCCGAATCCATTAGTATGAAACATTTTCTTTTCCAAGTGAAATCCTCTAGTATATGAAAGAGTGAAAAAGTGCTTTCGTTGTTGTGGAATAAGAAGCCTTCGTATCTTAATACATGTATGAAAGGTCATTTCCACCGATACTGACAAGATTATTTTATGGGGCAATGGAGATGCTCTAAGCATGCCATTAGTTATGTATCAACGTTCCAACAAAAAATACTTGTATGCATCAAACTGCTCGAGTTCGACAGGGTAAATGCATTAAAAAGGGGAAAATTTTAGCGGACAGTGCCGCTACGGTTGGTGGGGAACTCGCTTTGGGCAAAAACGTACTAGTAGGTTATATACCATGGGAGGGTTACAATTTTGAGGATGCGGTACTCATTAGCGAGCGTATAGTATATGAAGATATTTATACTTCTTTTCATATACGAAATATGAAATTCAGACTCATGTGACAAGCCAAGGTCCTGAAAAAATCACTAACGAAATATCGCACCTAGAAGCCCATTTACTTTGCAATTTAGACAAAAATGGAATTCTGATGCTGGGATCTTAGGTGGAGACAAGCAATATTTTAGTAGGTAAATTAATGCCTTAGGTGGTGAAAGAATCATCGTATGCTCCAAATAGATTATTACGGTCCATACTTGGAATTCAGGTATCCACTTCAAAGGAAACTTGTCTAAAATTACCTATAGGTGGGAGGGGTTGAGTCATCGATGTGAGACGGGTCTAGAGAAAAGGGGGTTCTAGTTATAATTCGGAAACGATTCGTGTATATATTTCACAGAAACGCGAAATCAAAGTAGGTGATAAAGTAGCCGGAAGGCATGGAAATAAAGGGATCGTTTCAAAAATTTTACCTAGACAGGATATGCCTTATTTGCAAGACCTGTTGATATGGTCTTCAACCCATTAGGACTTCACTAATGAATGTAGGACAGCTATTTGAATGCTCGCTTGGTTTTTTTTTTTTTAGTCTCAAGTTCAATTCCTCTCTCACTTACATTTATTTTTTTTATTTCATTTTTTAAGCTTTTAATATTTTTGATTAATATTTTTAACATATTAGCTCCTTTGGTGAAATGATTAAATAATAATAATAA
>CM025252.1:8225908-8236741 GCA_013677275.1 Gossypium schwendimanii
TTTTAAACTTCTTACTTAGGTGTCAATTAAAGAAAACATCTACCATATAATTTATTATATTATATAATGCTATATTGTTTGAACAAAAAAAAATATTATACTATATCATAAAAATTAACATACATATATCGTCAACTTTATTATTTTATATTATATTGTAATAATCATTTTTAAATGTAAGATATTCATATATTTTCTTAAGGGTAAATTTTAGGTGTAACAACCCGTCTGGTGTAAATCATACGATATGTTGTTAGCGTATAATTGAGTAAGCCAGGGTAGAAAATGGGTGAATTATTCGTTAAGTGTTTAAATGGCATATTGCGTGAACTTGACAGTACGCCCTTTTGGGGGACACCTTGCTGAATTTTTACTTGGCGAACTTTAAGGTTTGACGAACTTTAAGGGTTTGGCAGACTCTTTTATGAGATGATCGCCAACTCCATATGTTTTGGACGAACTGGTTAGTTGGCGGAGCGATAGAATTGTTTTACGTGGAAACGATAGCTCAATGAGTATCTTTAGAGTTTAGGTGAAACCTAGTTGGAATTGAACTAGAGTACTATAGATGATAGATTTATGTGTTTAGGTGGTTGCTTAAGTGTACAAGCAATGTTTTACCACTTTAATTAGTGGTAGTAGTTACGTTTGGTAAAATATTAGACTTCAAATTCTGTTAGGCAAGTTTAGTCTCAGATTTCAAGGTGATATTGGGATTTCTAACCTTCCCACTAAGCTTATTTTTTGCTGTCTGTACTATAAAAGGATGCCTATAGTCGACATATTTCACATTGTTTTCTCTTTGTGTTCTTCCCTACGTCTCTAAGAATTTTTAAGTTATCTTTGCCAGAAAAGACGAGAAAGGTTCCTAGAAGCTTATCAAAATGCCATTGATAAGTACCAGCTAACCGGTAATTTCCTAGAAAACCCCTAGGTTAATGACAAGGGGATTTATGTATTTGCGTTAATGCATTTATCATCAAATTTTAATAGATAAATAGTCTGATAGTTATGATTGTTTCTTATTCAGCTTAAGAAACTAGTGAAAGGTCCGAGTAATCAAGGCAAAGGACCAGTAGAGTAGATTCTGTCTTGAAGTTTCTGGTAAGTGAGTTCCTTCTTACCTCCTTTGAGTTATGAAAACTCTATGATTTGTGGGTTGTGGAAGGTAAGTTGTTTTTATTGAAGATGGATCGATGTGTTGTGAATTGACGTGCGAGTAATAAACCAATGTTGTATATGTGAGCATAGCCACGGTGGAGGTAAAAATACCCACATTGTGTGTGATCCCAGTACCAAACTATTTGTGACATGTGGAAATGTGGAATGAAGCTTTATTTGCGATGTCTCTGATAAGGTAGCTTTATTGCAAAATAGATTAGCAGATCATGGCCTGACCTTACGGGAGAACATATGTTCAATTGAACAAGAAATATGAATATAAATGTGATTATGGTGATTGTGATTCTAATTTCTGAAATATGGGTCTGAGGCTAGCACAAGGCTGGGTCATAAGTAAACACATACATGATTAAGATAAGTATGCATAAGTTGGCAGTATGTATCCGCCAGGGGTACTGTGTGCATTATATTAGTGAATTGTTGTTGTTAGAGACTGTTCTAGTAACTTGACATAATGTGTCTGTAAGATTAAGTCTCAAAATTTTCTTATTTTTGGTTTTATTATCAGTAACCTGATAATCATTTTGCGTCTATTTGGAACTCACTAAGTTTAATTGAAATTACTCCATTACTTTTCTTTCTCAGGTGTTTGAGTAGTAAAAAAAGATGAGTAGAAAGGGACTATGCCAGAGCTGCGTTTGCAAGTAAGCCACTTATTAATTTTTGTATCACGCATGCCTACGTTGGCAGGTAGCACATAAATCTGTTTTGTAATTCACTTTGTCGTCTGTATTGTTCCATTTTTAAAAGAGAATTTACCCTTATTATAGACGTGTAAGCCAAGCTTTCTTGATTTGCAACTTATGATCTCTTTTATATGTTATCGCCATTGATGGTAGTGAATGATTAATAGGCTGATTTTTATAATCCCTATAGTTTTCTCCTTTAAAGATGCGCTACCAATTTAGAGAAAAGAATAATGATTTGTAACTAAAGAGGGAACATTCATAACAATTTTCTCAAAGATTTAAGTAAAACCAAAGAATTTTTTAATCTATTAGTAACAACCCAGTTTGTTGGGAAGTATGTTTGGTTGAATGATGTACATCAAGTCTACTTGATGGGCTAAGGGATGTTACATTAGGCATATGCCAATTTTAGAAAATATTTAGAGTCTAGATGTGTTTTCTATTTGTCTTTCAATTTTTGTGTGTGTAAGTGTTGAGAATTTGGGGAGAAAGATTTATTTGTATTTGTGTTTGAGGTAGACATTATGATAGTTTTAAGGTATATTTGAGTTCACGGTGATGCGATAGAGCTCGAAGACCCACATATTTCATCTATCATGTCGGGATGGAACCATCACCTTAGAAGCCCATTGTATTGCAACTTAGGCTCCAAGTTTGTGGTGTAACACCCAAAAATTGGGCATAGAAGTTTTGAGGGTATTTTAGGGATTTTAACTTTAGTCCTTGGCTCATTTGTATATGTATTGTTGTGTAAATTATTGTGTTGAAGCTTCGGATTCGCTAAAACCATCTACGAGTTAGGAAAAGCTAGTTTGAGCCTTCGGCTTTTCGACAAAAGTGTAATTGGTGAGTGTTTGGAATAATTGCTTGTGGACATGATTCAATGCATTATTTGGGAATTTAGTTGTAGCCTAAACTCTTACTTTAAATTTCGAGTTTAAGTTCTTTCATGCTCATGATTAACTTACGTATTATGTGCTTGTGTATAGTGAAAACATGAACATGTATGATATGCTATGATATGTGTTATAAGTTGTGATGATTGTTGTGAAAGTGTATATGTAGGTATGTTATTCATACCACGTGACAGTAAATATGTGGGTATGTTTTCATACTATGTGACAGTGGTTATAATGTGCTAATGATGTGTATATGTAGTGAACATGTGCGAAAAATCGATAAGTAATATGTGTGTTTAATAACAAATATTTTGTCCTTGTGATACTTGAGAGCATTAGATATATTTGGCATGCTATAGGATTGTGAGTAATCACCTATATGTATAGTGGTTTTGGGCATTGAGGCCCTAGGACATGTTGGAGAGATAAGGGAATGTGAGCTAAGCTCCATTCAACAGGACATGTGAGGGGAAATAAGGAGAGTGTAAGCTTTATGCTTCACTTTTGGGACATGTTTGACTCTATGAGTCTATATGGTGTGTTGGAGATCCGTGTATCCAATGAGTGATGATAGAGCTCACTTTTATGTTTCATAGCTCAAGTGTCAAATTATCTCAACTATCTTAAAATATGAATATGTATGCATTGTGATATGTGTTTATAATATATGTGACTATTATGGAAATTAACTATAACTATGCTTGTATGTATTGTGATGTATATGTGAAAGTGCATGCAATGACTTAGTAAATAAACTGTTAAAAGTACGCGTGTAAGTGGAATATGTCAATAAAAGTTGTGATTATTCTAACCATGCCATGTGTGTGTGTTCTACTAATGCTTGATGACATGTTTGCACGGTAGTTTTTCTAGGCATTTACTGAGCTTGTTAAGCTCACCCACTCCTTTTTAACCCTTGCAGATTAGTTGTGTACCGGTGTGAGCGATGTGGTTTCGAGAGGTGATCCAAGCATGTTTATTTTCGTGTTTTCATTGGTGTTATTGTTATTTGTTTACGTTTTGGAAATAAGGCAATGTGGTAGACTCTTATACTAATTTTTGCCATGATGTTATGGTTGTTGTTATGGCTTAATTATTTATAAGAGTTATGAAACTTTGTGCTTGTGATACCACATGCTTAGTCAGACATGTTTTCAATGTTTTGGACTGACAATGTAGTTATTTTGATGATTCTTAGATAGCAAATAGTTGCATGATGTTTTGGCATAAGTTAAAATTATCTAAATGCTTAAATGTGTTATATTTTTATGGTTTAAAGTAAAGGTATTGATATTCGTGTTTCAAAAATGATACCTCTATAATTTTCGAAAGTGCTAGAAACAAATTTGTAATTTGGTATTGATATTTTGTCTCGAGTATCGATACTCGGGGCAAAATTATCGATACATTATCAATGGTACCTATAATTTCAAAAGCTTGGTTTTTAAATGAGAAACATAATGCTAGTTTGATATCGACTTTCCAGGTGGTATCAATACCACTTAAAGAAAATATCGATGCCCTAGGGTCAATATAGATACATACGTAATCAGTTTTGAGATTTTTCTAAATGGAACTTATGCATGTTTAATTATTATAAGAGTATTTGATGTATGTTAGCATGTAATGATGATAATTAAGGAGTATTGTTGACTTAAAACCTATATGAATACTAAAATAATAAACGTGTCATTTAGAATGAGCTTTTACTTATTGCATATGACATAAGACAGTGGCATGACATTCTGATATTCGGGATTGGCGACCAGGCCAAGTATAGGGTGTTACATATGGTGCTTATACGATCACGGGTTGAAGTATAACTAGGGCTCCTAGTTGACGGTGGTTATGCAGTCAAGGGTTCAAGTTTCATGATACCAGAAGATGATGGTTTATAAACTCGATTCATAAGTTTGAAACCATAATCATTGGGAAAAAAATGGGCTTTATAGTATAATCAACTTATTTTTCTTCTGCATCTCCACTAAAAGCAATATCCTTAACCTAATTTTCCGAAACATGTGACAAAGTTGGATGCAAAAGGACTTTTAGGGGGAGTGACTGTAGTGGTGGAGAGAAGATAAAACTCGAGTTGGGGTGGCAGCGATTTTGTTATTAATGAGTTATTTAATCACAAAAATAGTTGTCGGTCCGAATGGACTTTCATATTTTCTTCGTCGACACAGTCGTTCCTCTTTCTGAAAGTCCTTTTCCCCCCAACTTTGTCATAGGTTTCAAATAGGAAGGTTAAGAATATTGTTTGGTCAAGATGGAGAAAAAGAATAAGTTGATTATACAGGAAATCCCCTTAATTTTTCCCTATAATTATGGTCTCAAACTTATGTATGAGATTTATAAAGCATCCTCTTCGGGTGGTATGAAACTTGAACCAGTGACCATATAACCACCATCAACTGGGCTCCCTAGTTATACTCTAACCCGTGATTGCATAACCACCGTCAATCGAGTTTTTTATTTATACGTCAACCCGTAACCGTATAACCATTGTAAACTAGAGCACGAGTTGCAATGTGATGGGCTTCTAAGGTGATGGTTCGATCTCCACACTGTAGATGAAATGTGAGTCTCCGAGTGCCACAACATTATTGTGAACTCAAACTCACCTTACAATTATCACATTGTCTCTGTCAAACACAAAAACAAATAAATCTTTTCATTCAAAAATTTCAACACCCAACAAAAAAAAAACAATTTAAGAGGGAATTTTTTTATTTTGTAAGGGATGGTGGCCGAGAGAGTTGATGGAGTAATAGAGAGCAAAACCCCCTTTTTATAAGCAATCGGGGGAAAATTGAAAAAAAAATATCAAACAATGTGGGAACGTAATCTAAAAATTATCTCGAGATTCTCGAGTTTTAAAATTTTTTCACAGGTTAGGGTTAGGGTTGAAAATGGGAGGGGAAAAAATGCGCCCTGTAGGAAGCATTTTCAGTTGAGATGGCATAAGGTTCACTAAAAGCGCACCCTAAATAGGCACTTTCAGCCTACATGGCAGCCAAGTCAGTTGAAAATGTGTCCTACAGGGTGCCGTTTCAATATCATTTTTTTTCAAATTAGTTGAAAACACATCCTACAAGACACATTTTCGTCCCTCTCATTTTCAAACCCTAACCCATGAAATATTCTCAAAAATAAAACCCTAACTTTAAAGCAAATATTTTCAAGCCATAAAATCCCGAATAAATTTCAAACATCATATCCTAATTTTTTTAAAAAACACTTCTAACAAGACACATTTTTAAAAACTATTAAGACTTTTAATGAAAATGTGCCTTCTTAGAAACATTTTTCAAACTTGTTATGTCCAATCCTTTCCAATATTTTGAAGTTATGTTTAATATTCTGGGGTAGTATTTGCTATAAAATAATCCACCATTCTATTGGAGAACTTACATACTGAAATTTCGAGCAAATTGTTTTCATAAGGAGATTTGCATAATGAGAAGATTGTTTATGTTAAAAACCTGAATTTCAAAAATCGACGCAATAAAGTAAATTAGTTCAGGTCAGTTTTGTTGCTAGTATTTATGTACTCTTTTTCTACATAATGTTTTTGTTTTAAAAATGTGAAACTGGTTATTTGGTTGAAGATAAGTAGACGAATTAGAGCAGTTATTGATTATGACATTCAAATTTGTGACACCGAAATAGGGGTTGTTTTTGCATCAGTCCAATCTATACAATTTGCTTTCAACTGGAGTATAAAATTACATGAGCTTCGATCAAGAATTAGGAGGAAAAAGGCTAGTTCAAGCCGGAGAAGAATTTCAAGCTTAAAATATAGATATCTAACGTCATTGAATCCCACTAGATATGATATATTTGAGTTCAGATGTGGCATAAAGGTTGGGGCGATGCTCGATTCTGGTTTCTCTAATGGATCACCTCTACTAGTTTTATATGCCTACTTTGTTGATGTCGATGACGATGGTTTGATTTCGACAACAGTTTCAATTAATACAGGAATGAAATAAGAAGTAGAAAGTCTAGGTTGTGCGGTAGGTCCACAACATTGCCACTAAGCTCACCTCAAAAAATCTTAGAATCATCAATGGGAAGGCATTCATCAGTTTCATCCATTGATTTCAACTTTGGTGCACAGTCCGTCCAATAGTTGGCGTTTGTCAGTACCCAAACTTTGACACCCTGACATGATATTTTATGAGTACTTTTGATTTTAACTTCTAAACGTCAATGTTCTATGTTAGAAACACTTATATGGGTATGCCATCAAGTTACATCAATGGGCAATTTGCAAGTGATTTTGGTTTTAACATAAGGTATACAAGAACGGATAATGTACTCCCTACAACCTGTCCCGGCGAAGGGACATCCAACCCTAAGCATGTAATTAGGGTTGATAACAAACAAGAAGCTAAGAACAAAGAAAGAGCTAAAAATGAAGAGGGATCTGAATATGATAATTATCCAATCCGAGTGTTTGGGTCGGATGGTTCGAAAATTGTAATTTTTCTAAACCAGAACCAATTCCAACTGAACCAGAAGAGAGTGGTTCTAACAGTGAAGGTCTAGAAAATGCTAAAGGAACCTATCTAGATTTCACGCTATTTGCACCTCCTCCCCACATGTATAATGTCGATCTCAATGCTGAAGGTGGGTTAGAATTTCCAAAACTTCTCACAAAAGACCAAGCCATGCAAGTTCTTTGTTAAATGTCGGCAATTTTCAAGTTGGAGTGAAGTTTTCCTTGAAAGATGCTTTTGTTACTGCAGTGAAGTGGTACATCATAAAGCATGGGGTTAACTACTTTGTTACATAATCCCGATTAGAAAAATTTGAAGGCCAAATGCGCAATGTATGACAACAAATTTTTATGGAAAATCATGACATCTGTGAGAAAGAAGATAGG
Source organism: Gossypium schwendimanii (assembly GCA_013677275.1). NCBI lineage: Eukaryota > Viridiplantae > Streptophyta > Magnoliopsida > Malvales > Malvaceae > Gossypium > Gossypium schwendimanii. The sequence goes on from CM025252.1 coordinate 8,233,570, forward strand.
GTTCTGGACAATTAAAAAAATATAATTCTCAACATACTTATGTTGTTGTAGGTATGTCATATGGTCATCCGAGATTGGATTCTGACCTCATCTTTGAGATTGTGTTACTCATGTTGAAATATTCGTGTTATTGCATGTATGACACAGGATCTCCCCAAATTAGATTCTGACACGATCTCTAACATTATCTTACCTATGCTAAAAGTGAGTTGTAGGATTCTTATGCCTGTTTTGATTGCCAATATTCGTAGTTAGTATGATTACATCGTGTCGTACTACAAAGCATGAGTCACAAAACAGAAAGTTATGCAAAAGATGCATAACGTATGAGATAAATCATATAATGATTTGTGGCAATAGTGTCAGGTACTAAATTGGTACCTCCTAGGTTCCATAACCGATCTACAAATGAAGCCTGCGTATTTTTGTAATTATTTGGTCCAAAGGAAAAGAGTTTTCATCATTTTTTTAGATACTTAAGCAAAGCATCGTAACATTTTGGTACTGTAAGTCATTAGTACAAATTGATGATACATTCATGTATAGGAGATATGAGCATCAGTTGTTGTTAGTTATTGCACAAGATGGTAATCGAAAAATCCTGCCAATAGCTTTCGCAATAACAAGAGGAAAATTTTTCGATGATTGAAGATTTCTTCTTAACTAACATGAGAAAACATGTTGTATTGTAATCCAATACATGCGTCATTTCCAATAAGGAACCTGGAATACTAGTCACAATTGAACGACATGTAAGCCTTTGGGATCATACACACCATAGGTATTGTATACGACATATAGAGTTCAACTACATGGACCGATATCATTTGGATGCTGCACGACAACAAGTTATTAACATAGGTATGTAGTTGCCACTATTTCCTATATCATTCTTTAACATATATAGTGTTTTCATTCATGGATATACTATTTATTTTCTTTGACAGGGTACGATATTATCCAACATCGTTTCCATAAAATTTTGGAGAACTTGCGGACTATAACAAAGCTAATGTGGAATACCTTAACGGGATACCTAATGAGCAATGGACTTAATCATATGATGGAGGTCTACGATATGAGCACATGACAACGAACTTAAAAAAATGCATAAATTCCATATTGAAGGGGACGCACCATTTACCAATAACTTTAGTGGTCAAGGAAACACATTTTCACTTAGCAACCTTATTCCCAAAGCAAGTGAAAAAATATGTTGGACAAATAAAGGGCAGTCACTTTTGGTGTGAGGATATGATGAAAGAAATTAGAGAAAATGAAGAAAAAGCAAACTCTATGTCTGTAGTGTCACTTGCGCCCAAATCAAACATTTTGGATTATGAAGTTCCATAGACCCAATGAAGGTATTATCGGGGGATTTTACCGTATATACATGATACGAAAGACATGCGATTGTAGGAGATTTCAAGCAATTCATTTTCCATGTGCACATGCAATTGTTGCATGTACCTCGACATGTTTGGATTGCATGATCTAATAACATGTAGTTGCGAAGATGAAGATGATGACTCTAACTACGAAGAAGATGAGGAGGTACTGCACCCATCGATGCCTCGTGTTGAGTTGGAGTTGATGACGACTCCATCAAGGCATGTACTATCAACCTAGGATTGATGCAAGGTCGTCTTGGCCTCTTCCTACGATGTTGCCTACTCATTTCCTTCTTCGAAAGTAGATATGACTTATCGCGATGTCTAAACCATGTCATGTAATCCGGAGAGATAGCCAAACCCGATGCAAAAATTAGTTCGCGCATACGTATGAAATTGTACTTATGCTCCCAAATGTAGATATATTTCTCGTGGAATTTTGCCCAATCTTTGTCAGTTATCTCCAGCAAATAAACTTTGTACAATTATTCGATATCTTGGGGTGGAAGCGAAATACTTTGCTAAACTTGAAATAGCGCATCACTCGATCAGATTCATGGATCTCAATCGTCGTGAAAACTATCAGTGGCACCTTGACGTGCCAGATATTGCGATTGGCTAAAAATTCAACCGGGATGCATTCTTGAATTCTCGGATCAACGTATGACATCCATTCAAACTATAGTATGAAATTATAAATTTTATTAAGTACCTAATATTAAATTTCAAATCCTTACATAAATATTATATAATTAACAAAATTTAAAAACTAACCTCGGCTTCCGATTGTTGATCTTACTTCTCGTTTGCTATACCCACATGACTCTCCTAATTCTTCCTCCTATTCAAATAATAAGATATTTTAAAAATATAACAATGAAAAAAATATTATGATAACTATATTATCAAATGAATTTTACCTTATTACGAGTGGAAAAGAATAAGTGGCATTTACTCAGGGACGTAAAAATGATAGTCAATACCATACCCATGACTGCAAAAGGAGTATGCAACCACTGGTTTTAATTTTTTATGGTTGCATCACCCAACACATCTCTCGATATAATGTTGCCAACACAATTGATCCCCAACTGAGTCGCCTTGCTTCTTCCAAGTCGACGAGTTGTAGTAGCCACCTTAAATGTACCAGATTTTGAGATTTATCAGGCATTAGAAGACCCCCGATTAACCTTAGGATAAATGCTCGAGCATATTGTTCTCTTCCAACGACACTCGCGGAGTTGTCAATATAATTTAAAAAATTTTTCCAACCATTTTATCTCTATCCGGCTACCAAAAATCTTGTCTGACACCTTGCCTAATAGTTGCTCACAAATGTCGCTCCAATCGCTGATAACCACTGCCCCCGTAACAACTGGCCCATCCATCGGTAGATTGAGTTGTAAAGCTATGTCCTTGAGTGTAATTGTACACTCACCGCACGAAAAATAGAATGTGTGTGTCATAGGTCTCCATTTTTCCACCAAAGTGCTGATAAGTGTGGAATCCAATTTAGTCCCCCTAAGTATACGAGACACATGCAAGAATCCCATCTCTTGCAAGTGTTGTTAAATAACACGCAGTTCTCTTGTAGTTAAATTGTGTATATACGTCTCTAAAATCTAATATTCGGCTTGATTATATAAATATAAAAAGAAATTATAAAATTAGAAATATTAACAACTCAATAACGAACTTAATTAAAATTAAAAATGTCATATTCATAACCATACATTTGTCTTAATCTTATTTGTTTCCTATAATATTTTAATTTAATAATA
>CM025252.1:8261464-8275674 GCA_013677275.1 Gossypium schwendimanii
TATAGATTCACTAACATCCAATTCATGTATAATATAATCATGCATTATTCCGTAAACCATGCACTCAATCCAACGGCAGAGTTTAATGCATAAACATATACTTTTTACATTTTAACTAAATGCAATACAAAAAATTATAACAACTTGGAAATTGACAACCACAATTTCACGGGAAGAGAACGAAATCCATCCTTAGAAGGGAAAAGAAAACTTTACACAATTTTTTACGGAATAGATATCTCGTCAATAGCTAATCTGTTCAATATATATGGAATCTTCTTCAACATGTCATAATCAATATTTCTACGGTTTCGAACTAGATATCTCGTCATTTTGGGAATAGAAATTTTAGTTGGTACAATTTTAAATATATTATATTATTAAAAGCAATCAAAATCTTAAAATTTTCGATATAAATTTCGAAGAACGAATCAAATCAAAATAATAGAAAATTAATTTATTCTCAATAGTTCGACATGAAGAGGCTTAGATGTCATTTGTTAGAACCGTAAAATAATGTCTAATATAAAACTTAACAAACTAAGACCCGTCATATAAAATCATCAAGAATAAATCAAGAACAAAACTAGATGTGGAAACATACCTAAATCTGTAGATTTTTTGAAATATTCGGATCTTATGGTTTTGTTATTTCAGATTAGCACACAAGTAATTCAGAGAATGTAATTCTCTCTTTTCTAAAAATGTGATATTAGAAAATTTATTTATATGTAATTTGGGGACCATAAATTAATTAGAAATTAGTTACTAGAGTATTTATATATATTTGGCCCATACTAAACCTTAACCAAATTAGATCACTTTTAATTTTGGGCTAACCTTTTATGATAGTAAATAATAACATGTAAATACTCTTATTATATATGTGATGTCCATATTTTCCAACATAGCTCTCTTATTTGCAAGTATGAAATTGATTCTTTTTCATTATTTTCAAGTATGAAATATTTTCATTGAAGGGAAATTAATTTTTCATCTTCCTTCTATTTTTGGATTGGTAAAATTTGAAAATTTTCAACAATTCACATAACATTTTAAGCTTTTTGTGTTCTCATGCTTTTCACCTATAAATAGAGATAAGGGAAGAAACACCATAACAGAGCTTATAGTCAAAGTTTTGTATTACATACATACATACACATATATAAGAAATAAAGAAAAGAACTAAACAAGAGTACATAGTCAAAATATTATATTAAGCTCAACACTAATGGAAGTTGAGGTCTTGGTTCAAATTTAAATAAATAAGGTGGAACTCGAAATCTATGTGTGTCGAGGTCCTAATTTAGACTTGTCATCTGACATTCTCTTTTTTTGTCCCCTCTACAGTTCCAAGAAAATTCAATAATAAAAAACTTATATTAAAGTTGAAAACCAATATCGTTAGATTTCTCTCTGATGGCTATGGAAGAACAGTCCTCTCTGATTGCCATGGATTATGATAAGGCGACAAAAAAAAAGGCTGTATGTGAGTTGATGGGTTTGAGGAAGAAAATCATGTTATGGTAGGTGAGTTTGATGGGAGTCCTATTAGGGTGGATAAACTATCTCTTGAGCGTGTCGTTTAAAGACATGCTTGTTGGCCTTATGAATAGATCGGAGCTTGGTTGGAAATCTTTTGAAGAGGATGATAGTCAGCTTATTGAGGGTGGTGTTTTTATTGGGACAGAGGATGAGTTGTCATCCATAAGGTTTTCTGATCGGGTATGGCAAATCTTGTATAAGAATATGTCCAAGACAGTTGTGGTGAAGTTGTTGGGGAGAAAGGTTGGGTATCAAACTCTCTCTAATAGAATTTATGATCTTTGGAAGCCTTCCACTCCCATTAGTATTATGGATTTGGAGAATGATTATTTTATGATCAAGTTTCAGTCGGAAGTAGATTATTTTAAGGCTCTTACGGAAGGATCGTGGGTTGGTTTTGGACAATACCTTACTGTCCAGCCTTGGACTGAGCTTTTCTCTATGGAGCAACCTTTTCTGTCAGATATTGTTGCATAGATCTGCCTCCCAAGCTTACCAGGATTTATGTATAGAATGAGTGTTTTTACTAATATTGGAGAGATGGTTGGACTTGTTGTTAGATTGGATGATAATACAGTTAATGCAAAATGGGGTCGTTTTGTCTGCATGATGGTTTTTTTGGATCTCAACAAGCCCTTAGTATCATTGGTTAAGATTGATGGTTGTGTTTAATGAGTGGAATACGAATCCCTTCCCAATATTTGCTTCTCGTGTAGACATTATGGTCATTTGCAAGACTCATGCCCCTCTGTGCCTATTCAAAAGAAAGTAGGGAAATGGATAATTCTCATTTTTCAGAGTTGAACGATTGAGTTTCTTAAGATTTTGGCACTATGGATGAGAATTATGGGGCATGGATGATTGTAGATCATCGGAATAAGAGAGGTTATCAAAAACAACAAACAGACAAGAAAAAAAATGATTGGGAGAAACCTGTGGGATCTTTTTTTAATGTGTTACATTATTTGAGGGAGGAAAATCAATATGGAAATAGGATGGTAGATTCTTCTAATTTTAAAGGAAAAAATGTTGTAATTTATGACAACTTGTTGGGTATAAATGATTCAGCAATTACAAGACATTCGGGCATGAGGCTAAAGCTACATGAATCAGGATCTTAAGATAATCTTGCAACCAATAAGATGGGCCGTGTTGAGCCCATTTATGGATTCGGATACAGTGCTAAACAAGCCTAAGATAGAGCATGGCCATCTAAGGGTATGCCTAGCCCATTAGGTTTTATTAATGGAAATGAACTGGTTAAAGATCCTTTTCCTGTTGATTTGCAAGTGTCTAGTTTATTAAAGGAAAGCTTGGGGAGGGAAGGCTCTAGTTTGGCTTCGTTATAGAGGTGATTGGCCAATAGTAGACTTTGATGAAATTTGAACCCAAAACGTCATTCGATGACTTCATTTGTTGAAAATCAAAATTCAAATATTCACTTGAGGGTTGATAAGGTCGTAGATTTGTCAATTGTATCAACTAAGTTGTTTAAGGGGATAGATTATCTAAAATTAAGGGATTCTAAACGGGTTAGAAAAATTTCAATTTCTACTTTTACTAAGAATAAATGCAGCAAATTTAAATGGAAGGCTTCAGTTCATATGCTTATTTCAAATGCAATGAGTATGATTGTGGAGAGACTTAATTCTGAAGAGGCTTGCTATGAATCTATCTAGGTGCAGGGAGATGTCTCGGGGATGGTAGAGGCAGTTCCATTCCTCTTAAGGTCTATTTCTTCTTATTCTTTTTTGTTATTAATGATATTGCCAAATATCTTTATATGGAACTGTCAAGGGGGTGAGAGTTCCAAATTTGTTAAGGTTGTTAAGCAGTATCTTATTGAATTTGATGTTGATGTTTACTGTTTTTCTGGAAACTTAAGTTAGTGGTTCCAAGGTTGATAGAGTCATTGATAAAATTGAACTTGATGAATTGAAGCTCAGGGGTTTGCTAGGGGGTTGTGGGTCTACCAGAAATCGAGTGTTTGTGGGATTCATTATCGAGTAGAATACCAAATGGATTCAAAGCTTTGTTTGGTGACTTCTGTTTATGGGTTTCCTGATAAGCAGAAATGCAAGTGTTTGTGGGATCGTTTAAACGTTATTTCTTGGTCTATTAAAGGTCCTTGGGTTCTAGTGAGGGATTTTAACTCTATTCTTTATTCAGATGAAAAGAGAGGGGGTCAGCTAGTTCTTTCAAGATACAAGTTGTTTTAGAACTTTATTCAGGATAATGGTTTACGGGCTCTTGGTTTCAAAGGCCTTTAGTTTACATGAAGAAGATGGGTTATTTTTTAGCGTTTGGATTGAACCATTGGTAATAAGGATTGGTGTCGCATATTTCTTGATGCTACAATTTTTCACCTTCCACGGATGAAGTTAGATCACAGGCCTATTCTCATTTCTATGCATACTCCTAATTTTGGTCGTTGTGTAAGGTCATTCCGTTTCTTGGCCTCTTGGATTAATACTCAACTTTTGATCAACTTGTGCAAGAAAAGTGGAGGTGTGGGCTTGACATCGCAGGTAACTTTGTCTCTTTGATGGAGGGCCTCAAAAGGTAAAACTCTGAGATTTTTGGTCACATTGATCAGAGGAAAAGGCTTCTAGCTCATCGTATCAATAAGGTACAGGTTGCCTTAGATCAGAAGTGCTCAAGTTTCTTGTTGAACCTGAAACTTAATGTGTGTATTGAGTATGAAAAATTTTGTTACGAGCTAAAATGCTAGCAGGAAGAATTTAATTAAAATAGCTCAAGCAAAACGGTGAGTTTTAGGAATTAGTAGAACGGTGCGTTTTGGGGTGATAACTGAAATGTGCCACGTCAATTATTTTGTTATTTTCCTTAATATTTGCATGTACTACATGGGGAAGGCAGTTATTGAATTCTGAAGAAAAACTTTCAGCATTTTCTCTCACTCTCTTCTTTTCTAAATCTTCTTCTTCTCTATATTTCTTGCTTCAATTTCTATGGTTTATCAAAGGTATCAGAGCTTTATCGATCCCTTGATGGCGGGTGATGGCATATCTACTCATTTATAGAAAGAGGTTGGTGGTATGCAGTAGGAAATTTCCAAAATCCAAGAGAAATTAGCTCACCTAGAGACTAAGTTGGAAAATCAACTTACAGAATTTAAAGAAGAGTTTAGGGGGGATCTTCAAACTTTGTTGAGTCAGTACTTTGGACCACCCCCGAAAAGTTCACAGGTTCTAGGTGTAGCAGATAAAGGGAATGGAGACTTAGGATCTCCTCCTGGGTTCCTACCTAAAGCTTCCGATCCACCTCACGAACAGACGGATCCATCTTTTACAGATGGGAGCAGTGTGCATTTGAGGGAGCAACCAATTGCCTCGGGAGCTTCGGGAAAAGGTAACATATTAGAATGCCCCAAGTTTGATGTACTGATTTCAGGGGCTGGTGGACCAAATTGGAACAGTTCTTTGAGGCCGATGGTACTCTAGATGCTAACAAGGTCCGTCTGGTAATGCTGAACTTGGAAGGGCATGCTTTGGAATGGCATCATTTTTATTCGCAGAGAAATGGAAGGCTACATATGCTGTCATGGCTGGTGTATTTAAAGAGCTTGCAAGATCGTTTCGGGTTTGGGCAGTTTGGGAATCCAATGAGGGAGCTGGTTCATCTGAAATAACAAGGTACGGTGGAACAGTATTAGGATTTATTTGTAGGGGTATTGAATCAATTACATCTTCCTAAAACCTATGCTCTTAGCATTTTTATTAGTAATTTGAAGCCTGAGATAAGTCATTACTTGGATTTATTTGAACCTTCTACTTTGCTGGAAGCATTTCAGTTAGCCAGAAAGATAGAAGTGCTAATTTCTCATTCTGGGAAGGGGTTAACAGCAATGGGAACTAGTACACCCAAATCTCCGTCAGCTTCATCGATCATTTCGAGGTACTCCTCTTCTCCTACAAGGACTGTTTCTGGTGTACAATCTGTCAATAATATGCCATCCAATAGATTAGGGTCCAAAACTATATCACCAGCGTTGATGGCTAAGAGAAAGTAAAAGGGGCTTTATTTTTTGTGTGCAGCCAAATACCATGTGGGTCATAAATGTATGAAATCTCAACTGTACCAATTTTTATTAGAGCCTTCTCCTGATGGTGAAGCTGAGGAATTTCAAGAATGCACTGAAAAGTTAGAAGAGATTGCTAATGATGAAGAGGATTTCAGATCTCCGGTTATTTCATTGCATGCGTTGACCGGACTTCAAGGACACAATACGATGAAAGTGGCTACTCGTGTGGGATCATGCTGGGCTATTATCTTAGTTGATTCTGATAGTACTCATAACTTTATTGATACGAAATTAGTCAATAGACTGTCTATTCCAGTGATAAGCCAGAAGCAATTCAAAGTTTTTGTAGCCAATGGTAGTTGCTTGTTTACTCGAGGGCTTTGTACAGGAGTTAAATGGGAGGTGCAGGATCACTCGTTCGAGACTGACTTTATGGTTTTATTGCTGAAAGGGTGTGATATGGTACTAGGGGTGCAGTGGTTACTGGCTTTGGGAGACATCATATGGAATTTTAATTCCTTAACCTTGCAGTTCCACTTAAATGGTCGGTCATGTATCATTCAAGAGATTATTCTAGGGTCTTTGGCAGCGGGTAACAATGCTCCAAAATGTTTCGCTACGATGGGACAGTCGTTGGGACCCTATACAGTAGTTTTAAGTTCACCTGAGCAAATTAAACTTTCATCTCTGGGGGTTGAGGATCAGGAGGTCAAACTTCAAAAGTAGTTAGTGGAATTCGATGATATTTTTCAGGTTCTAAAGGGGTTACCCCCAAAGAGGGTGCATGATCACAAAATACCTTTAATCGACGAAGGGGCAGTGATTAAGATTCGACCCTATCATTATCCAGCTTTTCAAGTGATTAAGATTCGACCCTATCGTTATCCAGCTTTTCAGAAAATAGAATTGGAGAAGTTAATTCAGGAGATGCTTCAAGCTGGAGTGATTCGTGACAGTACCAGCTCTTTTGCTTATCCGATTGTCATAGTTAAGAAAAAGGATGGCAGTTAGTGATTGTGCGTCGATTACAGATAATTAAATCAGCAAACAATTAAGGACAAGTTCCCTATTCCTATCATTGATGAGTTATTAGATGATTTGGGAGAAGCTAAAGTTTTTTCTAAGCTGGATTTGAGGTCCGGATATCATCATATTCGCATGTGGGAACCTGATGTGCATAAAACTACATTCCGGACATACGAGGGACATTATGAGTTTCTCGTGATGCCCTTTGGCCTCACGAATGCCCCCTCTAGTTTCCAAGCCCTCATGAACTCCATTTTTAAGCCATGGTTGAGTAGATTCGTGTTAGTTTTTTTTATGACATTTTGTTGTATTCAACTTCTTGGCAGGAGCATTTGCAACATTTGCAGACTGTTTTTCTTATTCTCCTAGAACAATAATTACATGCCAAGAAGTCAAAGTGCTGTTTTGGCTCACCTCAAATACACTATTTGGGGCATATCTTACATGCAGGCATTGTTTCTGTAGACCCTGCTAAGATCGAGTGTATATCTTCTTGGCTTACCCCAAAATTCGTTAAGGAGTTGCATAGTTTCCTCGAACTTACTGGCTATTATAGAAGGTTCATTCGGGGTTATGGTGTGCTTGCTAGACCCTTAACTGAATTATTAAAGAAGAACGGTTGGGGTTGGTCAGAACAAGCTACAGAGGCTTTTCAATCACTTAAACAAGCCTTGTGTTCTGCACCAGAGTTGATACTTCCAAATTTTCAATTAGAATTTACAGTGGATACGGATGCTAGTGGATTTGGCGTTGGAGCGGTATTACAATAGCAAGGTAGACCTCTAGCCTTCTTTAGTAAGGCTCTTGGTGTACGTCATCAGGCCCTATCAATTTATGAGAAGGAAATGTTAGATGTTCTGCTAGCCATTCGGAAGTGGCACACTTATCTGGTAGGACGACATTTCAAAATCTGAACGGATCATCATAGCTTGAGATTCTTGTCAGATCAAATGGTGGTTACCCCGTTTCAGCAATGCTGGGTGGCTAAAATGCTGGGCTACGACTTTGAAGTAGTATATAGGAGGGGAATAAACAATAAGGTTGTGGATGCTCTTTCTCGACAACCTCAGCTAGAATCTGGCCAGCACTTCTAGCTTACAGCTAGTTCAGTAATCTCAAGTCTCATTGAACGAGTGCAACAATCATATGCTGGGGATGACAGATTAAGCAAGATGATTCAGAAGATTCAACAGTTCCCAGGTCAGGACTGGAAATACTCTTGAGATGGTCGATTTTTGCTTAGAAAAGGAAAGATTGTTGTAGGACAGATTCCACACCTGAGTCAGGAATTGTTTTCTCATTTTCATGACAATGCGATGGGCAGCCATTCGAGGATACATGTCACTAGAAAGAGGCTCTCAAGTCTACTGTATTGGAAGGGCCTCACTACGGACGTTAAGAAATGAATTTGGGAATGTGTTGTTTGTCAAAAATGTAAAGAAGAAACGGTAGCTTCTCTTGGGTTGTTACAACCGTTACTAGTTTCGAATCGTGCTTGGTCGGTAATTAGCATGGACTTCATCGAAGGTCTTCCCTCGTCCAACAAAAAGAACTCCATTTTAGTGGTGGTTGATCACCTTACCAAATACGGCCATTTTATAGCATTGTCTCACCCTTACACGGCTAAAGAGGTTGCTAATGAGTATCTTACACATATATATAAGCTCCATGGCATGCCCGAGTCCATCATATCGGACAAGACAAAATCTTTGTCAGCCATTTTTTGCAAGAGCTTTTCTGACAATCGGGGACTAGGCTTCTCCTATCAACAGCTTATCACCCCCAAACCAATGGCCAGACGGAAGTTCTTAACAGGTGTCTTGAAAATTATCTACGTTGTATGATAGGGGAAACACCAGCTCAATGGTTCTACTGGCTACCACTGGCTGAATTGTGGTGTAACTCGTCGCTCCATTCTTTAATCTAGCTCACCCCGTATGAGGCCTTGTACGGCCAACCTCCGCCAACGTACATGCCTTATTTGGCAGGCGCCTCTTTTGTGGACGTGGTGGATCGTAGTCTGCAAGCTCGAGAGGCTGCATGAAAGTTATTTCATTCATGTCTTAAAAAGGCTCAGGCTCGCACGAAACATTTTGCTGACAAGCATCGTTCAGAGAGAAACTTCCAAATTGGTGATTTAGTCTACTTGAGGTTGCAACCCTACAGGCAGCAGTCTCTTCGAAGGGTTATTAACCAGAAACTGTCTCCCAAGTAATATGGTCCTTTTTCGGTCATTGAAAAGGTAGGAGCCGTGGCTTATACTCTTCAACTGCCACAAATTCGCGAATTCATCCTACCTTTCATGTTTCTCAACTAAAGAAACATATTGGTTCAGCCCCTACTCAAGTTCAATTACCCTTAGTGGATGATCAAGGCATTTTTCCAAAGGAGCCAGTCCGCATTTTAGACAGAAGGATGGTCAAGAGAGGAAACCATGCCATAACGGAAGTGTTAGTTGAGTGGATAAATTTTTTTCCACAGGATGCGATGTGGGAGCCACTTACTGTAATTCAGTCCAAATTTCCTCAACTTTTCCCTTGAGGACAAGGATGCTTTTTGTGGAAGGGAAATACTGTTACGAGCTAAAATGCTAGCAGGAAGAATTTAATTAAAATAGCTTAAACAAAACGGAGAGTTTTGGGAATTAGTAGAACGGTGCGTTTTGGGGTGATAACTGAAATGTGCCACGTCAATTATTTTGTTATTTTCCTTAATATTTGCATGTACTGCATGGGGAAGGCAGTTATTGAATTTTGAAGAAAAACTTTCAGCATATTCTCTCACTCTCTTCTTCTCTAAAGCTTCTTCTTCTCTATATTTTCTTGCTTCGATTTCTGCGGTTTATCAAAGTTCTCAATGAAGAAGAAAGTCTATAGAGACAAAAGTCAAGAGTGGATTGGATCTATTTTGGGGATAACAGCAATGCAATCTGAAGGAATAATTTCAACAAGATTTCAACATTGAAAGTTGGAGATTCTTGGTGTTCTGATGATAAGGTCTTCCAAAAGGAAACAATTCATTACTTTTTCTCCCTTTTCTCATTGGATGATCAAGTTCATTTCTTGTTTCCGTTGCATGGTCGTTTTCTGATTCTGGATTAAAGCTCTTTCAATTTTTTAGCCATGAACGTCATATATGAGGAAATTCACAGTGCCCTCTTTAGTATGAGTCTTTGAAGGCCCCAAGGCCAGATGGGTTTCATGCGTTATTATACCAAAATCAATGGAAAATAATTAGTTCGGATGTCTGTAATTTGGTTTGGAATGTTTTTTCAAGGCTTTCTCTTGATCCTTCGATTAATAAGACATTGGTTCTTATCCCAAAAAAATTGTAGTCCAGAATCCTTGTCCCAATATAGGCTAATTGGTCTCTACAACGTCCTGTACAAGATTGTTACAAAGGTAATTGCCAAACATTTCAAACCTATATTTCCATCTCTTACGGCTCAAAACCAAGTAATTTTCATAGAATAAAGATAAATAACAAAAAAATATTATCATTGCCCAAGAGATAATTCACTCTATGTGAATTAAGAAAGGTAAGAAGAGTTGGATGGCTATTAAGGTAGACCTCGAGAAAGCCTATGATAGATTCGTTGAGACTTCATTGAAGACACTTTATTGGTTGTGGATGTTCCTTTATTATTATCTAATGTTTATCATGGAATGTGTTTCTACTGTGTCCATACAGATCATGTGGAATGATAACTCCTCAGAAGTGTTCCAACCAATTAGGGGTATCTGACAAGGTTGCCCACTTTCTTCGTACATCTTCATTTTGTGTATGGAAAGATTGGGGCAGCTTATCGATAAATAAGTTGAGGAAAATTCATGGAAACCCTTTCCTCTTGGTAAGAATGGACCGTCAATGTCATCTATTTTTCACTTATGATCTCTTCTTATTTACTGAGGTGGATGTGGATCAGGCTATAAGAACTGGGGATGTTCTCAGGCTATTTGGAGCTGCTTCAGGGCATAAAGTTAATGGGCCAAAAACTAAAATATTTTTTTTGGAAAATACTAAAGCCAACACTTTTGCTAAAATTTGTAGTATATTGGGATTTAGTATTAGTGAGGATTTCAGGTTTTATTTGGATATGTTGTTGTTCCATCGACATGTTACAATGAGTACCTTCAAGTTTATTGTTGATAAAGTTCTGAGGAAGCTAGATAGCTAGGATGCGAAGCTACTTTCAATGGCAAGTCGAGTCACACTGGCAAGGTCTGTCTTGTTATCAATCCCTAATTATTTCATGCAGTCTATTAAGATCTCTATTTCTGTTTGTAAAGAGATTGAAAAGATTACTTGGAGGTTCATTTGGGGGAAATCCACTATAAGTTAAAAACCATCTTTAGTTAAATGGGTTGACTGTTGCCAACCACTTTTTAATGGAGGTTTAGGTCTCAGAAGTCTTATAGATCAAAATGATTCTTTTCTTCTTAAGTTGGTGTTCAATTTCCTTTCTAATAAACAAGCCTTATGGGTTCTCTTCCTTCTAGTTAAATATAAGATAGTTGATGATTTTTCGGTAGATATTTTGAGGAATTCCTGCTATTTTCTTTGAAGATCACTTGCAAAGATTTGGCCTCTCTTGCGCTAATGTATTGCGTGGTCTGTGGGTGATGGTAATCATATCAAATTCTGGACTAATAATTGGGCCATTGGGTTTGGACCTCTGATTAATTATTGCCATAACACCATGGTGATTGGGACTAACAGTTTCTAAGAAGCTTCTTAGATGACAACATTCTATCTTATATTGCAGGTATTCCAGTTTTGAAACACCTAATAGGTCTGGATACTCTGATTTCACGATGGTCTTCCAATGGAAGCTTCACAATCAAAAAAACCTACAATTATCTTAAGAAAGATACCTTAAATCCTTCGGATGATAGTTGGAAACTCGTATGGATCTTTGCAGAGCCACAACATATTCGATAATTCTTTGGCTAGTTTTCAAGGAATGCTTATTAATTAATGCAGAACGATGCAGAAGAGTCAAACAATTCTTCATGTAAGCTTTGCAGATGTGTGGATGAGTCTATCATTCATACCTTAAGGGGTTGTTGTAAGGCAAGAGATCTTTAGAAACAGGTCATTCTTTCAAGGTTATTGCATCGATTTTTCTCTTACTCGTTAAAGGACTAGTTAACAGTCAACTTGAGAAATGAGTTTGCTATAGTTTTTCAGGAGTTTGATTGGAGGTCTCTGTTTGGTATCCTCTACTAGAATATTTGGAAACAGAGATGTTTGTGTGTGTTCCAAGATGTTTC
Organism: Gossypium schwendimanii; assembly: GCA_013677275.1. Classification (NCBI taxonomy): domain Eukaryota; kingdom Viridiplantae; phylum Streptophyta; class Magnoliopsida; order Malvales; family Malvaceae; genus Gossypium; species Gossypium schwendimanii. The sequence goes on from CM025252.1 coordinate 8,273,354, forward strand.
GTTTAGTAAAGATCACATCCTTCATTCCTCTTGGAGTTAGGCAAAATCTCTCAAGTTTTTATCTAGCAGACCCGCTGAAAGTACCAGGAGACAAAATAGGAGTCATAAGTGGAGTCCACCTCCTTCAGGTTCCATTGAATTGAATACTGATGGTGCCCGTAATCTAGTTTTAGGTTTAGCTGCATTGGCAGTAATGGCGAGAGATGAATATGGCAATTGGATGTGTAGGGTAGGTACAAATATCGACAGGTGTAGTGTGGAGTAAGTGAAGCTTTGGGCAATTTATGATGGTCTTATTATGGCATGTGATGCTAAATGGAGAGATGCCGTTTTTGAAACGAATTGTGCACTTTCTATTAAAAGTATCAGTGGTGATTCTAAGAATTCAGGAGTTATGCAGTCGAGATTGGAGTGTTGTCTTTGAGCAAATCACAAGGGAGGTGAATTTTGCCGCTCACTCATTGGATAGAATGATGAAGGATTTCCCAGTTGGCGCCTAGATATTCCATAGAGTTCCCTCTTTAGTCCATCACTAGTTAAGGATGGATAGCATGTCTCTGGTTTCGATTCTTGCTATATCCTGCTAGTTTAATAATCCATTTTCTTGTAACCAAAAAAAAAGTTGACAACCGTAAGTGTTAAGGTGCTCTTGAAAAAACATATTAAGAGAAACAACTTTACTAAAAACCTTCATTAAGAAATAATAATAATAATTCCATATAACAATCAAAAGCTAAGAGATTTCTACTCATTCAAAAAAAAAATCTAATAAAGCAATAATTATACATTCATTTAGGTAAAACTCTTTGTTTTCCCGTTAAGGGAAAATAATGGCAAATTTTTTTATTCTAATTTACTAGAATTTGATTTTTGTGTTTTATGAAATTTGAATATTAATCCAACTGTTAGTAAACATGTATGGGAAGAAACTGAACCATTGAAAAATCATGGAAGCACAGTCAATGTTCTTTCTCTCTCAATAAACATAGATTGTCAATTATGAAAAACCTAATAGCGTAACATATTTGAATGAAAAATATGACTGTACACAAATCAAGATCTTCAAGTTTTCTAGCCACTACTCAAAATTAGCTCAAACGAACTACAAATGAACCTTCAACCATCATCATTAGAATTGGTCTCAAATCTTGCATGATATCCAACATCTTTGGGATCTCCGCCAAAAGGACCCAAATCACTAAATAATCCAATTACCGCACTTCTTTTTCGGAAAAGTTTAAAAGTACCATGATAGCTTTGTTGCTTTATATATTTATTTTGTTTGTGGTTCAACTTTAAAACTCTCTCGTGAAATTATGTAGAAATTTTGAAATTCTCTAAAATACCCAAACAAGTAAATTCATTTTTAAAAATTTAAAAATCTTAGATACATATGAAATCTTTTTTTACAAATTCCTCACCCAAACACAACCTAAAAGTATCGGTTAACAAAAAAATTATACAAAAAAATATTATTAATATTGTAGAATTATTTTAATAACAATATTTTGTATAATTGAATTATTTTTAATAATAGTTACTTAGACTCATTACTTGAAATAAAGATATTTTATCAAATAATAAAAATAATTAAATGTATATATATTCAGTGCAATGCTAAAAAACTAGTAATGATGGTCGATTGGCTCTTAGTTCGGTTGGCATCGGTATTGTTGCCAATGCAGGAAGACATGGGTTTGAGTACACTGAAGCGTATTATCCTCCTATTCAAAGGTTGGGGAGGGACTATGGATAATTTTAGGTATTTTGTATAAAAAAAACAAAGATAAAAAATTATGATGTTACAATCATATGAAAGGAAGTAAAAATAATAATAATGAAAAACACATGTATTTTTTTTTTATCAATTGATTAATTGAACAAATAAAGTATGGATTGTTAAAAAAATATTATAATTAACTATCTTTTAATTGAAGGCTGANTTCATTTAAAAAAAAAAAACATAATTATTTTTATGATCTCTAATAATTGAATTTAAATGTAAAACAAATGACAAAAGAGTAAAGTAGAAGCGATTGTTGGGAATATTAAAGTGAATCAAGTAGAGGTGAGAGCCTAGGCAACATCATTGGATTATTATTGATATGCATCAATAAAGAAGGGGCTGATTTTTAATAGAAAATTTGAAATATCCATATTGTTATTGAATTTTTTTATTGAATTGTTGTTAGCTTTAATTCAACTATTAATTCAATTTTTAAAATAATTTTTTAAAAGTTATAATTAATATGTTTATAATGACATTTTGGTCATTTTACACTTTTATATCTTTTTTAAATAAAATAATTAAAAATTATAAT
>CM025252.1:8312164-8322710 GCA_013677275.1 Gossypium schwendimanii
CCGTACTTTAACCCGTTGACCGTATTTTGACCCGTATTTATATTTAAATATTTTTTTAAAAAATAAAAAATAATATTTTATTCAAAAAAATTAATATTTTTTAATTCATTGGCGCTTCTGAGATAGGTGCCATTACAAAAAAATGTACCATTTCCGTAAATAATCTATCTGACAACCTATTTCAGTACTAAATTTTTTTTAACCTATTTCTGTAAAAAACCTTGCAAAAGCATAACATGTGTGATGCCTTATAAATAGATTATGGAAGCCTTATCTCTTACAAGGTAAAGAAGATAGAATATGAAGAGTTCTTGACACCATAAAAATTACATGGCTAAAAATGATAAGGTGTACATTTCAAATGAAATATAGGATGTGTGTTTTATATTACGAAAAAACATTAAAATTTATTAATATGTTAGTGTCACGGGTCGTGAATCCAATCTCGAGATAATTGTGCAAAAAATGTATCATAGAGGTTAATTGATGAAATGGGGCTCATATAACCTGAAGGAACCCATGGGAAAACCTATCTACTTAAAGCCTTGGTAGCCCAGTGAAACACTCTAGTAAAACTAAAGTTACCAGGGTAAATAGTGTAAATCATAAAGGGATAAGATTGTATAGAGTTTAAATCATTTAGGACTCTCAATTGTAGATAGGCTCTAATATTAACCGTCGATCAAACTCAATTTATATCGTTGGTTTTAAGGGAGCTCAACTATAAATAGAGTCTTTCCCCCTCATTTGTAAACATTCCATTCATAGTTGTGAATATATTTGAGAACATTTACTCAAGCACTTGGTGTGTTATTTTCCTTTGGCTTTTTTGTTCTTCGTTGCTCTTTCGTTTCGAGTATGCTTCTACTATATTTTTGGTGCCTTAGAGAATTTCTGCGAGAATTCTCACTTTTGCAAGAGTTAGGCTGACTTAGGCAAATTCGAAGCAAATAAATCGCCTAAGGTCCCACGGTTTGCGAGACTAAAGTTCTAGTTCCGTGATAGTTAGTATCAGAGCTAAGGTTCAAAGGCGGTGTTGAGATGACAAAAGGAGGAGAAGAGTAGAATATCCCAATGGAGACTCTTGGGAGGTTTAGAAAAAAATAATAGATCGAGGGCTATGCTGTCGACTTTGGAAAGTTGTATGGTCCATCTCGAAAAATGCATAGGTAAAGTGAACGAAACACTCGAGTTAGTGGAGACATGCACTGATGAGTTAGATCCAAGGGGAGAACAGTTCAAGGAATATGTGACGGAGGTCCTTAGTTCCAATATGGACACATTACAAGAGCTCTTTAACACTGTTGTGGGTAAGCTGACTGGTTCGCAATGAAATGTGCAAGTATACATAGTCATTAACAAGTAATAAGTGAGTAAAAGAGTACCGTTTCCATGGTGACTGTATTGATAATCAATAATTTTAAAATTAATATTTAACAAGTTGGTTATAAAAATAAAATATTTGAAAGTCTGTGAATGATCTAATTAACTTAAATTAACAACTAATATGCAAATGAGTGTAAAATAAAATGAAATAAAATGTTTAAGCAGCAATTCACAAGATTTAATAATAACATGAATAAGCTAGAACAATTACAACTCTTCATTTAATTCACTTACGATTATGCTAAACAAATGTTTCGAAAAAATTTCATGGCAACTCGATTATCTATTAACTCAAAACCTAAAATTCATAAACTTCTGTCGAAGTCTTATGTTTATCACTTAGAAAAACTTTCATATGTTTATGTCAAAATTTAACTAAGGATTATATTTTAAGCCACCATTCATTAGAATTTATGTAAAGTAACAGGGACATATCTGTTTGAAACAATTTAATCACATAAATCTAAAGTTATGCAAGGTAATAGAGTTCTTTCGAATTATTACAAACCTTTAACCTATTTCCGTCGAATATAGATTAAACATCCATATTCTAAATATTGTGTCCATTAATCACCATCCGGTTTTGATTAAGCAATTAATTTTAATTCATTCAAACATATATTAATGTATGAACAACATAAATGATTTTAATTGGAAGTATAAACAATTGAGGCACAAAACATTATAAACATAATTTGAACTAATTAATTCAAGAAATTGCAATAATTCTAGAAGGAACAAATTAAGTCGTTATCATTAAATGAACAACAATCAAATAGTTTGCAATCATATTTTTAAACTTAGAACAATTTAAAGAGAAAGGAAGAAAAAACTCTCAGAAGATTTTAGTGATTCTCTGAAAATTGTCTATGGTGGTTTCCTCCTAATTCCATCGTTGCTCCGATGCAAACTACTCCTCAAGGTGGTCGACCGTGAGAGCTTCATGTAACACCCTTAACCTGTATCCTTTGCCGAAACAGGGTTACGGAGCATTACCAGACTTTACAAATCAAATAAACAAACATTTCATATAATATAACTTCCATGTTAGAAACCAATCGAAATCAAACATTTTGTCCCTTATACAAGCCCTCGGGGCCCAAAATACGCGTTAGGAATAAGTCGGGACTAAATCGAGTACTCAAAGAATTTTTCTGAAAAAGTAAAAAATTTTCAAAGCTGTAAGGGTCACACGGCCGTGTGACTCACACAGTCAGGAGACACGCCCGTGTCTCAGGCTGTGTGGGCATTCAAAATAGTATACACGAGCGTGTCCATACTCGTGTAACTCTCTGACTTGGGTCACACGACCAAGTCACATGCCCGTGTGCTAGGCTGTGTGAGCATACTGACTCACATTCATAAAAGATATAGGGGACACAAGCTGGTGTCTCTACCCGTGTGGACGAAAATAGGTCATTTTCTAAGCCACATTTCTCACCCATATTGACATCAACTTAGCCTCAACAAATTGTACATCAACTAGCCATAACATGGCATTCAACACAAGCTAAAATCAAGTCTTAAACATGTATTATCACCGCATACAACTAATAAACCCTTAGGCACCTCAAATGACAACTTAGGAAAATATCAACCAAGTATCCAACCTTACCTAATTAGTTTATCTAACCAGGTTACCAAAGTTCACTATAACTCAATTACATACATACATATATCACTTATACTAACATCACAGTCATACCTTAATTTCATACCAATATGTAAGTTGGTTATATAAACAAAATATTATTCATAATATTTTCATAAGCTAAACTTTGACAAGTCCGTACGAAAGCCTATACATGCTATATAAACTGTATTTAATGTTTCAAAAACTACCGAGATAAGCTAGATAGTGTGACTTGAGCGCTGATCCGATCGTCCAACATTTTGAAAATCTACAAAAACATTAAACAATACAAATAAGCTTAATGAAGCTTAGTAAGTTTGACAAGTTAAACAAAATCTTAACGAACCTACAATAACCAGTCAAATAAATAAAATCATTCATGTCAATTCCCTGTCATTCATTGTCAATTTCCTGTCACTCACAACTTCTATTGATAAATACATCCGTATTCAAATAAATATAAATATAAATAACATGTCTTTCAAATTCACTTAATAAATCACATTATCAAAATTTTTCCACTCGAATAATGACTTACGGATAAGAGTACATCGTCAACAGAAGCTCATAAGAGCTGGTCCATCTAAATATGCCAACAGAAGCTCAAAAGCTGAACAGAAGCTCATAAGAGCTGAACAGAAGCTTGTAAGAGCTGATCCACTCGATTATGGCAAATAGAAAGTAAAACACAAGGGTTCGCAACAAATGGTAAACCCCGGTTTACTTGGGTAAAATGATGATATCTCCCTCCAATACCATCATACACCAAATTACGAATGTACTCAAATCCTGCGTTCAATTCAAACCGAATATCCAATTTAATATTATAATTCCAACAATAAAAGCAAATATCCAATTCAATATTATAATTCCAACAATAGAATAAATACATAATACAATTAATCAATTTAACTGTACAAACTTACCTGGACTGAATTGTAGTAATTGCAGAAGTTCAGGAACTATTATGCTATTTTTCCTTTTTCACGATTATCTACGGAATTTTGATCTAAAATATAAAATTATTCATCTATTTCCATTTCCAATACATTACACAATTAATAACCTTTTATTTTTTGAATTTACACAATAACCCCAAATTTTTACAACTTTTGTAATTTAATCCCTTAATTAGTTAATCTATCAAATTAACTAATTTTCTCATTCAATAATCTATCAAAATATTATAGGCCATCATAAAGCCCCTAATAAACCAAAAATTCACTATTAAACCCTAATATTTTGACATTTTCACAATTTAATCCTAAAATCAAATATTTAACAAAATCACTTTATAAAATCATCGCACAACACAATTAAAGCTCTAAATCCATGTTATTCATCAAAAACATCTAATGTTTATCAATCGAAACTTCCAAAATTTTTAATAAAATTAAAAACAAAGGTATGATCTAGTTGGACCTAATTGCAACAATCTCAAAAACATAAAAATTATAAGAAACGGGTAAGAATTGAACTCACATGAAGAAAAAGTATGAAAAACCATCTTAAGCTCTCTCTCCTGTGGCTGTTTAGGCCAAAAATTGAAGAAGAAATGTCTAGAAAACTATCCAAATCCAATTTGTTTTATTTTAATTTTATTAAAATTACCATTTTGTCATTTAATCCTTTTATTTTATTATTTTCTTTTCATATGCCGCCTCATCACTTTATTTTAGGTATAATTATTTCTTAAGTCCTCCCTCATTTATTAATCAAGTCATTTAATCACTTAATTATTATAATTAACAAGTTTTACACCTTTTTCAATTTAGTACTTTTTAATTAATTAACTATCGAAACGTTAAAATTTTTCAATGAAACTTTAATGCCACATTAATGACATTCCGTAAATATTTGTATAAATATTTACGGCTTGGTTTATAGAAACGAGGTCCCGATACTTCACTTTCTAAAACTACTTGACCTAATAAATCATTATAAAACATAAATTACCAATTCAAAAACCTTTTCAAAACCATATTTGATTCATATTAAATAATAATATTTACGAACTTACTCGCCGAATTTGGTGGCCTCGAAATCAATGTTTCTGACACCACTGAAAAAATCAGGATGTTACACTTCAACTCAAGAATTACTTACTAGGTGAAATCTCAAAGAGAGGATGGAAAAATGGGAGAAGATGGAATGCTTAGGCGTGAGAGAGAAGGGAGAATGAAGATGTTTGAGAGAAGAAAGAACGGTGAGTAAGTGAGTGCCTTGAGAGGTGAATAAGGGGTGGTATTTATACATGAGGGAAGACTTGAGAGTTTGCTAAAAATAGCATGAACATCCCTTGAAAGTCTCTCATGCATGGCCAACCATAATTTGTGGAAAAAGTGGTCGATTTTTACTTGATTTTAGCTTGATTCTTGCTTGATTTAAGGGAGAGGGTTGGAAAGCAACCATGAGAATTTTTTTAAGGCTATTTTGTGATCTTTTTACACATGTAAGGTCCCTTAATTAATTGTTCAAAAGCTGTTTGGGCTACTCATTGCCGAATTTGGACTCTTACCCCCTTAATGGACGACTTGGGCTTCAAAATGAAAAGCAGACTTGTTCATTTCATCAACCCACTTCCAAGCTGGGTTAGAGTTAATTCTTTAAGTCCAAAACTTGAGCTTTGTCGTCCCCTGTTGATTAATTTTTAGCTCATGTTCATGTGCCATCCATAATGAATTCAAAAATCTAGCACGTCAGTGTACCAAGCTACAGCAATTTAGCAAAAATTATATAATTTCCAAAATGTAGAAACATAAAGTAAAATTATGTAGAAGTAGCATTTAATTACTTAAAATTAAAATCTTACTTTAATTTTGCCCAATTTCTCAAACATGAACTAAAAATACACAATTTGCTATCAAAATGCTTGGAATTTACATAAATTCCTAGTTAAAAGGTGCTCTAAAAGTCTATATAATTTAGAGTTATCACTGACAAAAAGGAATGATGCTCTTGAAGATGAGATGATAGTTATGAAGGAAGAAATCGAAAAAATGGTGATAGCTTTGAAGGAGGAACCTGAGGTCACGACAAGGGCTTTGAACACAAAAATTGAGAAGCTTGAGGGAGAGCTTGTTGTGTGTCGAGCTGGTGTGGGTAAAAAGGTGTTGAGTGAAAAATTGAATCGAGAGATTGATATCCCCAAACTAGAGAAGTTTTGTAACACCCCTAACCCATCTCCGTCGTCAAAGTAGAGTTAAAAGGCATTACTAAACAAATTAGAACATTTAACTTCATATAAAACAATTAAGCAAATTAATTAAAAGCATTCAAAAACACATCTTATTTAATGTAACACAGCTCTTACAGGTCTTAATTCAAGCCTACAAGACCCTAAAATAGTTTGGGAGAATTTGGGGATCATTTTGAAACAAAATAGAAAATTTTGGAAAAATTTGGGGATCATTTGGGGATAATTTGAATATTTGGGGATCATTCTGAAACAAGCCTATATCATGTCAAAACACATACACCTCACTCAAATCTAAATACCAACCAATGTGCCCTTATTATTACCACAATTCAAATACTAAGACATTTCAAACCCAATACCATAAGTTCAATCATTAAACATACATCAACCCCACATTAATTAACCACTTCACTCATATGTCAATGAATCACTAACCAACATATATTCACATCGCATTTACAAGTGAACAAACACATATTTTCATAATCATTTACAAGCCAAAATAAAAGCATATAAGCAAGTACTTTCACACCATATCACATTGGTAAAATAAGATTAAAACTCCTATTATATGCCATTTAAAACCATTAACCAAAACAACCAAAAACTACTAAAATGATGATTGGATAGTGTGATTGTGCTCCGATGCGATTCCAACTAGTCGAGCTATCCAATGATCTACAAACAAGTAAAAACAACCATATAAGCAACTAATGCTTAGTAAGCTCGTACAAAGAAAATTTAAACTTACCGAACATATTATATCAATTAACCATGAATAATTTCATTAGGTTATAAGCAAAATTTCCATTTCCTATACACATCATCTCACAAGGTTAGTAAATGTAACAATTCACATGTAAATCCAACCAAATCCTGCATATAATAACCGAAGCATTTCAATTTCAGATTTCATCCAACACATATATTCAAAGAACATTCTTTTCTTTTCAAATACACATATAAATATAACCCACATTATTTTTCAAAAATCATAGATCATTTCATATATTTATATACTCTTAAAGCTTAATATCTCGTTAAACCAAATGAAATAAATAACTTTATTATGGCATAAAACATTATAAGTGCATGTATTTAAAACTAAATTCAACCTTTTATTCACATAATAAGCTTCAATTCATTAATATAATACTCATTAGTTCTTATTCACATACATGATCGTAGAACATTGATATAATATTCATTCCATTGTTATCATTTTCAACCTTTCCATTGTTTCAGGGATGCCATGATATCTTTCAACCAAAGTCTTACACAATCTAGAAATGATGTCATAGTATCTTTCAACCATGGTTTTTCCTCTTCGAATATAATGCCTTGATATCTTTGAATCATGGTATTTCCTTTTTGAGTATAATGTCACGATATCTTTCAATCATGGTCCTTCCCTTTTCTCAAATCAAGTAATTTGATGAATCAATCATAAATAGATAAGCATTAAATTACAGAAAATAAATCAAATAGTTACTAAATTAACTTATGAACTTACCTAATATATACCAACGGTTGACTTGTAGAGACTAATCCACAATTTTTCCTTTTCTTTGGTTATTCTCTGTACGAATCAAATCTTGATCTATAATAATTAAATTCAATCTTATAAAATTAAAATACATATTCCAACTCACTTTTATGCATATAACTGTTAATTTTTTATTATTTACACATTTTTCCTAAACTTTTACATTTCTCAAAAATTAGTCCCTAAACCTGAAATTCTAAATTTATCAAAATTTCACAATTTTCCATGCTAGCCGAATTTCTTCCTATACTAGTACACTCCATAATTATTCACAATTCACAAAAATTCCATGTAAAATTTAATATTTTATCAAATTAATCCTTTATTTAAAAACTAACAAAAATCACTTTATAAAATAATCTTAATCCACAACCAAGACTACAAATTCATCATTTAACATCAAGAATAACTGATATTCATTAATGGTAAAATCCAAAATCTTTAACAATTTCAAAAACGAAGATACGAGTTAGCTGGACCTAGTTGCAACAATATCAAAAACATAAAAATTACTAAAAATAGGCTAAAAGATCATACCATCCATTAAAATATGATTTGACTGAAGCTTCCCTATCCTTTAGCAATGGTGTTCAGTCTTTTGGGTGAAAGAAACAAGGAAGATGATTGTAACAGCCCAATTTTGACCCTAATCGAAACAGTGGTTTCGGGACCACAAATCTGAGTCTGAAAAATATTTTAATATTATTTTTTATGTTTATTATGTGTGAAATTTTCGTGTTTTAATTTTGTCGTTTGAGTGGCCGATTAAAGAAAATGGCTTAATTGTGTAAAATGAAAATTTAGGAGTTAAATCTAAAAGTACCTAATTGTTGTTGTCTTCACAAAATGGAGGATTTATGATGCAATAATGCCAATATATATTTAGTGGGTGACAAAGGACTAATATGACCTTATTATATATGTTTTTTATATTATTTATTAAAGGTTATTTTGGTAACATAATAATTAGTTAATATCTGTTAAATATAACAAAAATTAAAACCATTTTTGTTCATCTTTCATGGCTGAAAGTTAGAAAACAAAAAGGGTTTTAAAGCTTTGAAACATTCGGCATTCATTTAGCTTGATTCAAGGTATGTTTTACTTCGGTTTTTGATAATTTTTATGTTTTTGAGATCGTTGCTTCGAGTATTATCCGACCCATGCTAGAATTTTTTTATTTTGATGAATATTTTGAGTTATGCCATTGATGAATAATTGTGTTTTATGAAGTTTGATGATGGATTATGAAAGATATGTTTTGGATATATATGTTTTGTATTGAAATTTTTGATGATTTTGAGTAATTAGGGTTAAATTGAAAAATAATAAATTGAGGGACCAAAATGTGAAATAAGTGAAATGCATGGACTTTTATGAATTCAAGGAGGATTCAGCCTAACTATGTTGTTGTGAGATTTTGTGTATTTTGTGTTTTATGCAATAAGGACTAAATTGTAAAAAGTGTAAAATATTAGGGGCAAAATGGTAATTTTCCCATTTATGTGTTTTGGATTAAATTGAATGATTTGGTGTATAAAAGGGTTAAATTTTAATATGTTTAGATCAAGAACCGAGGAAAATAAAATTATATCGAGGGAAGTCGAAAGTAGTCGATTAGTCGATTTCGTCCGTCGATATTCGAGGTAAGTCGATAAGCATTTAAATGTTGTTAAATTCATGAATATACAAATGATATGTAATAAATTGAATTATTAGAGTTGTTAAATGTCTTGGCCGATAGAGATTTTATTTCGAGTTCGATTCGCTCGATAATCAATGTATGAAAGCCTGTACGAACCCTAGGAATAGATAGAATACTTATGTCATGACACAGGATTTTTGATATGTGTTTTCGTGTAAGACCACGTCTAGGACGTTGGCATCGACTTGTGTTTACGTGTAAGACTCTATCTGGGACAGTGGTATCGATCTGTGATTGCATGTAAGACCACGTCTGGGACGTTGGCATTGTACAAGCCTTCCGATTATACGTGTATCCTTTTTAATTCCAAGCGGTTCATCGGGCAATGTTAAACGAAGATGGATATGTAATTGAGCTATATATTCAAGTATGTGTTGGTTATTTGTATGTTGAAAATAATGTAAGTTGTTTCTTTGAAATTATATAAGGTATGAGAATATAATTTTTGAATTAACATATTTGACATATATGTATGTATATGATTTGGCCTATTGTGCTAATTATAATGTTCAATGTGAAAGTTTAAATTGCATTTATGAAAGGTTACATTCGAGTATATATATATCTTGCGTAAGAAATCAAAGTATGATATTGTAGTAAAGAGTATCCTTATATACATTAAATTATGTGACTTTATCTTTACTGGTTAAATGTTATTTGCCATAGTTAATATACATGTTTATGCTTACGACTTACTAAGCTTCAAATAGCTTACTTTATGTTTGTACTTGTTTACCTCTATTTTATAGATTTTGAAGTAGTTACGAGCTCAGGGATTCGTCAGTAAATCCTATCACACTATCGTCTAGTTACGGTATCTTATAAGCTGAAATTTCTTTTAGAACTATGGCATGTATAGACTAGCTTTGGAGATAGATTAATTCGAAAGAGTATGTATTAAAGCCTAGTGAAAATGGCTTAATTTTCTTGTTTGAGTTCGGTTGTGGTTGAATTATGGCTTAAGTATACTTTGATCATGGTTTAATTTTATATGGATAGTATTTATATGATAAAGCATATATATGTACATGGTGGTATTCATTCATGTGACTCGGCAATTAAGTGGTTGAGGTAAGT
>CM025252.1:8354660-8367778 GCA_013677275.1 Gossypium schwendimanii
TATATATATTATCACATTTTCTATAAATTAATTTAATTCAATTAAATATATGTAATTGTTGAGGAATATAATCTCATTATAAAAGATTTATTTTTCTCTTAATTAAAGTAGAAATAAATAATAATGACATGGCAAGTTATACATTCTTTTTAATGCATGGTAATTAATTTGTAAGTCACATGGGAATTTCTAATTTGTTGGAATTATTTTATCTACAAATGCTTCTCAAGACTTGATAACATACACGATTTTTAATAAATATAACAAGTGAGAAATTCTTGGACTTGATCTAGTTTTGGTTCAGAAAATTTTCTGTATTTTTGAATTTTCTTAGACAATAAATATGCCAGCTTAATGTATGCCATCAAGAATATTTTTTTTTTATGTTTTAATTCTAATTGTGTTAGAGCAAACTACTACAGCATTAAATGCTACAGCATTACATAGCACATTATGAGTAATGTTATTAGAGTCGTATAAACGTTAGCAATTTGGACTTGCAATAGATTTTGATTGCTTTTTTTAGTAACATCAAATTAAGATTAAAAAAAAAGGAAATTAGATACGGGAGAATCTTAAATTTACAAGAATTTTATTTTATTTATTTTGAGTAGATTAATGAAGAAATTTAAGGATTTTGCATCGAGTATTTTTTGGGGAATTGATTGTGTCGTTTATTCAAACTAGATGTGGAGCTTATATAAAGGACTTTCATCCTTCATCGTTTGGTGTAATTTTCAAGTGCAGTAATTGTTAGGATATTGTTCCTTGGTGTAGCAAATTTTGTAATTATTTCGATTAACATTTTTTTGTGTTTATTTGTAAAATCTCTCACCCATCTTGACTTGCAATACAAATGGGAGGGGTTACTGGAGCATTTTCTAAATTATAGCAAAAAAATTTCTTTAACAAACCACCATTTGACAACCTTATAGATTTTCTTTAAAGCATTTCTCAATGTTCAAGAAAAGAGTAAAATATGATTTTGAAATCATTTTGGATCATTGAATCCATGTTAGGACCCATTTAAATCATACACCAAATGTTTGAGGCTTCGACTTAAATCGAGGTCATTCGGGTCAAGAAGGGTAAAGATTTTACTATGAACTAAAACTTCAAACATTTTTATATAGTTGAAAAATCAAAATTGAGATGACTTGAAGGCTTTAGAATCCCAAGCCTGGCGGATTTGAGATTAAGGTGTGTAGTAGAGAAATTTTTTGTTTGGCAAAGTATAACTCGCGAAGTATAACTCACCCATTTGCGTCCTTCAACAGATATGTGTGGGTGCATAGTAACTGCGGTGTAAGTGAAGATTTGATCTCAGGGTATTTTGCTATTTAAAGAAAAAGAATGTGTAAGCAAAAAAGTAATTATGGTTTGAGTTACCGCCAAATATATAATATGCCTTGTTTGTCTGAGTTCTGTGTTAGTTGGATTGTAAAGTGACCTGGTTAGGAACCAACCGGATTGACTGGTCTAATATCCATTATGCAAGATTCTTATTTATGTTTCTCTCGAAATCTATAGGCCATTAGGAAAGACAAATTTTGAATTAAGTGACACTTGTTAAGTTTTACTAAGTGGAATAGGGTTATATATATGTGTGAGAAGAATTCTAAGAAATATGCTTCTTTCTTCAATATTACTCTCTGATTTTTTTCTTCTCAAATTTATAGATATCTCTTCCTCATTAAGTTGGAAGCTAAGGTTCTTGATTTAATTAGTGGTCATTCCATCTATGGGTAAGTATCATCGCTCTGCATATTAAGTTTTGAAAGAGTAAGTCTGTAAGAGGTATATGAACAGTAAGTTGTTAGTACAAGGCTTTGCATGGAGGTTATCTACGGTTCAGATGTTAAGTAATTTGAAAGCATGAGGGTTGTAATAGTGAATCTATGTTCTTTAAATAGTTATTGCAGTTGGTTTGAGAAAAATGTCTGAGTCTAAAGCTTCAAACTACAATAGATGAGTATCAGGTGAGTCCCTAGACTCAAATACTACAAGTCATTCTAAAGTAATCTTTATGGTTGATGCTCCAATAGTAATGCATGAGTACTTGAACGACTGTTGAATGTATATATGAGATCTTCGTATAATATCTATAGGTGTGTAATGTGCTATGTGTATGGATGCATATGATTATATGAAGCAATTGTATGTGTATGCATGATTGTGTTGATGCATGGATAATATGTTAAGAAATACGACTTGAATAGGAAAATGAGTATAGTTTTCATGAGTGTGTACATATGATATGTGTATGAGGCATGATGAAAATTTGTGATGTAAGTTTTCACATCGCGCTAGTATGCAATGAAGTTCGTTGGGACAGTAAACATGAATTTCAGTTTGAAATTTCTAAAGAAAAGCCTATGGCCATGGTACATTTTGGAAAGGGCGGATGAACCGCATTTATCTACTGGGGTTTTCTGCGTGTCCCAAGGCGATGGTGGGAAAACCTGTAAACTCTAATTTATATAGGTTTTTTCTAGTAGCTTTTACCATATTTTTACTAAAAAATAATACTAATCCCGAGTATTTGTTAATTAATTTAGTGACTTTTTCTTAAACCTAGATAATGGACATGAATTTATAAAATATGCAAATTTGTGCTTTATTACATAAATTTTGTGCATAAATTAAATTATTTCATGTTATTTATTAATGTGTTATATTTAATTGTGCAGTGGGACCATGAAGTTGATTTAATAAAGAACTTATTATAAAGTTGCATGAACATGAGCTATTTATTTCCTATGTTGGACGACAAAATCATGCTAAATGGGTCAACAAGGTCTTATTTTGACCCAGTTAAAATGGTGCTACATGGTGGACAAGTCTGATTATTTAATGGGTCACAGAACTATCCAACGAAGGGGAATCAAACCCAGATTCGACACAAGCATGTTGGCTGCCCAAAAATCTATTTTGGGATAATTACTGGAGGTTCCTACATTTAGAGGATCATTAGAAATTAGCACACAAAGATTGCCCTTGAAACCGTCCAACCCATGCCTAAATTTAGCATGATTCTATGCTCAAATAAATGAACCATCATCCACCTTCTTCCACAAAATGTGGCCGACCAAGCAATGGAGAAAATGGAGGGATTCCAATATTTATTTTTAGTAGATCTACTTCAAGTATAAATATCCCCACTCATTCTCCATTTCAATCATCCTTCGTCCCTCATCTCTTATTCATCTCTCACTTAACATTCATCTTTCATTTCCTTTCATCATTCACTAACCTCTCATTCATAAACCCTCCATTTTCCCCTTCATTTAGTTAGCAATTCCTTGAGAAAATTCTCTCTTGGCTGGCCACCTTGAGAAGCATCTTGCAAAAGAGAAACTATAAGCATCGGAGGAAGCTACCACGATCAATTCCAGAGGATTGCCGAAATTATTCTAAGTGTTTTCTTCATTAATCTTTATTGTTGTTCTTGTTATTCAACATGTTTGCAATTTGCTTTAATTTTTTTTCATTAACAATGGTAGCTTAATTTTGTTTAGCTAGGATAATTGCATCAATTCAATAAAATGATTAAAATCATGTTATGATCTTCTATGCCTCAGTCGGTCATGTTTTCAATTAAATTCAAGCATGTATTTCATTCATACATGATTGAATGCATTAGAATTAGTTAAGTGATCCTAACCAGACGACGACTAATGGACACAATAATTGAAAAGTGCATGCTTAATTTAGATCCTAACCCGACTAAATTAAAGGTTCATAATAACTCGAAAGAGCTATATTATCTTGCATAGTTTTTAGGTTTATGTGATTAAATTGTTTCAAACCTAACTCATCCCTATTACATCACATGAATTCTAAGAAACCCTTAGTTGACTATGATTAATAAAATGCATGTTTTTCTAAGTAAAAGATTTTGAAAGTATTTAATATTGGTTTCAAGCTCATGAAAGATCGAGTTGTTATGGAATATTTTCTAGAACATTATTGACATGATGAAAATAAACTAAGTTAATTGATGTGATTATTATGGCCTATTCATGTTATCGTTGTTGAAATCTTGTGAATTTTGCTGCTAAATCCATATCATACATTTTATTACATACATTGCATTTAGGATCATTTTACATCTAGATAATTATTTTTTCTTAACATCAACCAATCAAAACTATTGTGTTTTTTCTCACCAAATTATTAACTTTAATTTTACAAAATATTGATTATTTTAAACAGCCCATATAGAGATGATAACTCTTATACTTACTTATTACTTGATAACAACTGAGTACACTTGCACAAAGAGACATGTTACAAAACCTCACACAATGTGAGTTTAGGCAAATTCATATCGCAAACACAGTAGTTCATGGGGTGCCTTTGTGGCATTTTGTTTGGCCTTTGTGGCGTACTTCTATTTGGCCTTTTTGACGTACTTCTGTTTGGCCTTTGTAGCGCATTCTGTTTGGCGTTTATGGCATTCTGTTAGCCTTTGTAGTGTATTTTGTATGTTTCCTTTTGTGGCATATCATGCATGTTGCCATTGTGGCATATTCTATTTGGCTCTTGTGGCGTACTATGATAAGTTTATGTTAATGATATGATCTGTCTGAAGTTATTTTGGTTTGAAAAGTTCTGTAATGTAATCAAATAAGCCTTAAAGGAAGTTTCTTGAAAAGAAGTATGAATCTATATGTTCAAAAAGGATATCCGTTGTGGTTATCTACCAATTTAGAGTATAGGCGTATCTTCAGCTATAAGGGGTATATAAGTATCCATTATTCTGATTTCTTCTGAGTTATGTAGGGCTGGAAATTTGAGATGTTTGGTATCCACCAAATCTAAATAGCATATTATTTCGGTTCTAGAATTATATGGTATTTGCACTATTTGTTAATTCGAGTATTTTCGTGCTTGTAGCAAGAGTTATGAAGAATTCTTCTAAACAATCTGGTTAGTTCATTATTAGTATGATCTTGTGTTGAGTATTGAATAGGGATATGAATTGATTGATTAATTGATAGTATCAACTCAACGTGGAAATCTGACAAATGTGTAAGTATCTACCAGTGAATAATACTTGTGATTAACTGTTCTGGATTAGCTAAAGAAAGTCATCTGAAGAAAAGAGGAAATGTGGTATTGTCTAGTAAGATATGGATTCATCCATTTAGTTAGATGAAAGATGGCATGTTAAGAAAGCATATGGCATATAAACATGTGTTATCCGATGATGTGAAGTTATCCACCAAAGACGAGAGTGGGCCATCTAAAATAATCAGGATGAAAAGTTTAGCATGAAATGTTTTAAGGTAAATTTTATTTTAAATTCACTAAGTTCATGTAACTTATAAGTGTTATGTTTATGTTTCAGGTTATGTTTTATGAATGAGTTCACTAGGATAGACAAGTTAGGGGTTCGCCAAGGAAGCAGTGATATGAGATACTATGCCTATAATGGACAATTTGGAAAACTGGCGTATTGTAGAATTACACCGTAAAGAGTATGTCTTTAGTAAACCTATGTGTTGTAATAAGTTTGACATACATATTATTTTTAAATACTCCTGTTTGTTCCTCTAATAGTGAGAATTTTGATAAAATAATAAGAAAAATATTTTAAGCCAATAGTTCAAGAAGGTTGTTTTGATAACTATTAAGTTTTACGTGTGGTAACACCTGAGATTTGGACTTGGTGAATTAAGTCGGGTTAAAGGTGTTACAAATACAATAAGAGGCCAGAATCCCTATCATAATACATACCAGGGAAGCACACCCTATTAGCCCCTCTCCCTCTCCTAGTTGGATTAGGAATTTATTTTTCTATTTAAAATAAACCTCTACAATTCAACAAGGATTCTACATTCTCTCCCTATAAACAGATGGCATCAATAGAGCTATTCACATAACTTGAATATATTGTTACTCCGCTGAAAAATAGAGAGAATTAATTTTCAACTATTATATATATTTTTGGAATAATAATTTTGCTAATTTCTATTTTGAAGAGAGAATTTTCGTTTTCACGTCAAAAGTAAAGTAAACTTTTTCTAGTTCTGTGTTTTGATTCGATTGGTTTGAGCCCACACTCAAAGAAATTCGTGGTACGAGAATAGCGGAGAAGATCTCTTGGTTGAAATCCGAAAAACGTCAAGGATCCAATTATCCAACAACATAGTTATGATTTCGGTTCAAAGTTTATTACTGTAAATATCACAAATCGGGTCTATTTTCAAAATTTAATTTTCCGTTGTGCAAGAAAACTGTTTTCAAAACAGATTTTTCTTCAATAGTAGCATTATTCAAAATAATGGAATTCACAACCCAAGATATAGATAAATGATATCCTCTCATTAGAAATACATAATAAATGAAAAATAAACGTGACCACAAGTCGTTTGTCTTTGCGATAAATTACTTAATTAGTATTTAATAGTAATTGACTTTTTATGAAGGAAGATGTAATGATTACCATGAGATAAAATAGGATTATATTTGGAGAACGAATATTATCCTAAAGAGATTAAGGATATCCTATTAGAGTAACACACTTATGCCAAGGTCAATGGACAAGCACTAATTGAGTAGCTTTTTAATGGTATGTGATTAGGGAGAGCTGAATCGCGATACTATAGTGGGATGACTGCATGACTAAATGAGTTTTTAATTAATAGGCGAAAAGTTGAAACTTAATTATAAATCGTTTGAGCCCTCATTATGTATGTTCAATCGGTCCCTCCTCTAGCTTGCTGAAAGTAGAAATTAACTGCATGTATAGTCAAATGAACATAAATGGATGGAAACGATAAAGTAAAGAAATAGATCACATTCACAAATGAATGTGTTTTCTCACTAAGTATAGAAATGACTTGATGATAGCCATTTATTCTCTTGCTTTCAAGTTAATGATGACGACTTAATTTTGTAGATGCTAGATTAATTGCAGTTCCTTGACTTATGTTATTCATACTCTACTAATGTTGTTCTAAGCATTTGGTTTATTTATTCAATCAAATAAATCATGCTCATTTTTACTTATGCATAATTAATGTTGGGAAACATATGAACTAATTATTTCATCCAAACAAGATGGTAATTAGTAGGTATGTAACAGCCCGTTTTCCAATGGTTTTGGGACCACAATTTCAAAGTTTCAATCCATGAATAATAATTATTTAATATTTATGAGGTTATTAGTGTCGTATTAAATTTTGGCTAA
Organism: Gossypium schwendimanii; assembly: GCA_013677275.1. Taxonomy (NCBI): domain Eukaryota; kingdom Viridiplantae; phylum Streptophyta; class Magnoliopsida; order Malvales; family Malvaceae; genus Gossypium; species Gossypium schwendimanii. Next base: position 8,361,859 of record CM025252.1, read on the forward strand.
GAAATTTTAACATTTAGATAATTAATTAAGAAAAAGGACTAAATCGTAAAAGTTGGAAAAGTTGCTTGCTATTGATTTTTTTCTTAGGTAGATGACTTAAATATTTATATTGGTGGATCTATGATGCAATTAGACCATGAATCAATTGATATGGCAATTGGTGAAAGAAATGAGTTAAAGAAGTAGTTTCCATCATATTCTTTCTTTTATTTTATTTTGGCCGAACACCATTATTAGGGAGGAGGAAGCTTTTGTTTCATGTTTCCCTTGCATGTAAGTGTATTTGATACTTTTTCATGAATTTTATGTTTTTGAGATTGTTTTAGCCTAATCTAGCTAACAAGAGAGTTAATTTGTGAAATTGTTAAATGTTTTTGTAACAACCCGTTTTTAGTGATATCAAAAATAGTGGTTTCGAGACCATAATTTTGACAATTAAATTATCATTTTATTATTATTTTAATCTCTTTAGGATTATATTAAGGCTGTATTAAAATTTTGTTAAGAAATTTTGATTTTTGCGTGATTAATTAAGTAAAAAGGACTAAACCGTAAAAGGTGAAAAAATTTTAGTTGTATTAGTTAAAAGAGCCAAATGACTATGAAATCTTAAACTAAAGGATTTGAATGGTAAATAAACCATTTAATGAGTTACTGGACAAATTTGGACACAATTATGTTAGTTTTAAGTTATATTCAAATTAGTAAACTAATAATTAAGGTTAAAATAAACTAAAAAAAGGTGTCATCTTCCTCACTTTTTTGTTTCAACCAAAATTGAGGGAGAGAATAGCCATTTCTAAGGCTTGAAGGTTCGGCTAGCTTAGGAGTTGCATGTAAGTGATTCCGTGCCCCATTTTTAATGATTTTTATGCTTTTGTGATCGTTTTAGCTTAATCTAGCTAGCCCCGGGGTTAATTTGTAAAACTACTAAAGGTTGAGGGGATTTCCATGGATTTTTTGCTAGTTTTTTATGTTAAATGATAAATTATGAATCTTTTTTGAGAAATAAACAAGTTTTGTTAAGTGATTTTTTGATGAAATTGTATTTAGGGATTTATTTGTGAAAATAGTAAACTTCATGTTAAATTTATGAAATGATGGTTTAATTGAGTTGGTATTAGTCCCTAAAGAATTTAGTTAGTCTATAAGAGGGACTAAAATGGTTAGATTTCAAATTATGAGCTTAAGTACTAAATTGTGAAAAGTTAAAATATTGGGGGCAAATTGGTAGTTTTGCATAATTATGAAATGTGGATTAAATTGAATACTAGAAGTATTTAATTGATTGAAACTATTCATTTAGAACAAGATAAACCACGTTTGGATTTAGATCGGGGAAAAGCTAAAGCTTCAGATTAGTTCGATCTAACTTCTACGCCCCTAATTATCGAGGTAAATTTGTATGAACGATTATCGTGTTAATATTATTTAAATTGAATGTTTATTATGTTATGTTTAATGAAAAATTATTGATACATAAACATATCAATGCTATGATGAATTGACGGATATCGAGTCCCGATTGAACCTTCGAAATTCTTAAGATACAAATGACATGTCATTAGGGATTTTATGTTTCAAGTGCTGCTATTGAATGTCCTACCCAGGGTTGAGGTCCTGCATTTGTTGCGGATTCTCCACAACTCGTGTGAGTAATGATGTAAAGGAAAGGTTACGGTTATGTAAAGGCAAACTTCGTGTGAGCTTTTTTGAGTATCCGATGTAACTCTAGATGGTTCAACAGGCAAGAAAAAGGAAGGAAATGGTCAATATGTAAATACAATGAATCATGATATTATGGTAACAATGGTGTTGCAAAATGCTATGTTTATACATGACAAACCACATGTCTTATGGTTGATTTCATATATATATTAAACAATTGTACTAACTTGTGAATTGATGATGTTGTATAGTCTTATGCCAAGCTTATGGTTTGGTTGATTTTATACTTATGTTTTATATTGTGCAAATAAAATGGTAAGTTAAGTTTTCGTTTATATGAGCTTACTAAGCATACATTGCTTACATAGTTTTTTTTTTCTTATGTTTATAAAATATCGAAAACTCGATTCAGTTTGAAGCTTGTCAGAGATCTATCACACTATCCAGCAGATAATTCGGTAGTTTTTGAGCATTTTGGCCAAGGTTTATAATGACATGTATAGGGTGTTGTGTAATGGTACTTTGATGTGTTAGGTCTTAAAGATTTTGTTTGGTTGATGCACTTTTATGTTTACCAAATGTTATCATTTTGGGTATTTGTTAAGGTTTGTAAATATGGTTCTTATGGTATGTTTTGAATGGCATGGAAACGGTTAAATGTGGTATGTTCAAGTACCTAAATGGACTAGGTTTGTATGCATGAAATGAGGCATGTGAACATGTTGAGGTAAGTGATGTTTTGATGCTAATTGTGGTGCCTTTGAATGGCATATTGGTTAGTTGAATTAGGAACTTGGAAATAGCAATTATTTGTGTGCTTGGATGATGTTTTAGTCCATTGAAAGTGTGCAGAATTAGATTGAATGATTATGCATGAAATGGTTTGATTTTAAGTAAATTTTGGGCTCACACGGCCTGAGACACGGGCGTGTAACTCAGCCGTGTGAGGCACACGGCCTGACGACACGATCGTGTGTCATCTGAGGATTGCTCAAGGCCTATGTCAGTGAGTTACACAGCCTAGCACATGGCCTAGCACACGGGCGTGTAGGGCTACTCAAAGAGTTACACGGCCTGGCACACGGGCGTGTGACACAGCCATGTGACCCTACTCAAAGAGTTATACTGATGAAGACATGAGCTGGGGCACGGCCATGTGTCCCTTGTTCAAAAGTTACATGGCCTGAGGTGATTCCACACGGCCGTGTGACCCCTGCTTCCAATTTTTTGTGACTTTTTCCTAAGCTTCCTGTTTTGTTTCAAATTAGTCCCGAATTGCCCCAAAGCTATTTTTAGAGCCTCAAGTGCTTGATTTAGGGACAATATGCATGTGAATGAATGGATTATGATATATTTAAATTACTAAATGATGTGATTTTTAAATATTTCTGATTGTACGATAATGCTCCATAACTCTAATCCGGTGACGGAGATAGGTTAAGGGTGTTACAGTTTTGGAAGATGTCATTGATGAGTTTGATGTGTTTTTGAAGTTAAGTGGTAAATTATTAAACTTGGTTGTTAAATAAAGTTAATTTGTAAAGTAATTTTGTATAATTTTTACGTTTAGGGATTTAATTGAAACTAGTGAAAATATGACATATTATTCTTATGAAATTTCAACATGTGAGGATTGATTTGGAATAGTTATAATTTTGGTTTAGAGGGAATAATGTTAATAGTGTAAATAATCATATTTTGGTATTAAGGACTAAATTGAATAAAGTGTAAAAGTTTAGGGAAAAAGTGAAAAGTTGTAATAGGATGAAATATGTACTAAATTGAATATTAAATGAAATTAAGGCTAAAAAATTGAAATGATCTATTTTATAGATCAAGAACAAGTAGATAAACAAGGGAAAGGGAAGGTTGTCGAATAGTTCCTGAATTTTTGTTATTTCTGCATTTTGGCCCATGTAAGTTCTACGGTATTATTTTAAGTATTTTTAGTAACACTGTTATTGCGAATTATGTAATTTGGTGGCATTGGTTATGTTTGAAAAATTATGATTGAATTGGTAACAAATGGATTGAGATGGAAACTGTTATACGATTACGTGTATCGAGCTAGATGAACTTTAGATAGGATACAATTGTCATGCCAATAAGTTATATCACATGCTATACGAGTTTGAGATGTGATGAGATGATGATTCCTGACTTATTCTTGTCCATTGAATATATCGGAGTCCAGCATTTGTTGTGGACTATCATGTTATATTTACAGTGAGTCTGGAATGTTACCAGGGGCGGATGTAAAGCCTTCGGGTTTGGCACATAGTGCGTAGGTGTGTTATCGGAGGGATGTTAGCCTACGGGCTAGGCACTTGGTGCCAAGGCGTGTTCTCGATTAGTTCGGCTCGTTTGAGCATTCTGATGTGTTTTGGTGGATAACCGCGTATCCGTATTTGATATATCGTTCATTAGGTAGATTTTCAGTGGTTAAAAGACTTGTGATTGAATTGTATAAATGTTAGCATGTTTTCCGTTATTATATCGTGACTTGATATTGAATGATTTTGTATGACTAAATGGAATATTACAACTTGTATATATATAAATCACCGTTGAATGATTTTGGTTGACAGGATTAATGTCTATTAACATTGTTATTAACATCGTTTCAACCTGTGAACTTACTAAGCTCTATTGAAGCTTACTCGTGTCATTTTTCATGTTCCTTGTAGATAACTTTTTATGGAGTCAGGCGATCGGATTAACTTGTAGATCACACTATCCAAATACATTTTGGTAGATTTTGATATGTTTATTTTGGGTTATATGACATGTAATAGGTGTGTTTTGTATACGTTTTGAATATTTACTACATGCGTTACATATGAGATTGATGTAAAGATGTTCAGGCTTTGTATATGTGCCTTTAATTTTGGTGTGAATATGTTCATATCAAGTTGTTTTGATTATTTAATATAAACCTTATGTAAGTGTTTGAATCATGGTATAAATGAATGTGAATGAATAAGAAGAAATGGTAAGTTTGGCATGAGTTTTATGGATTAACTTATGAATTTGAATGCAAATTAGTTTGGTGTGGCATGTGAATTGAGGTCGATAATTGAATTCTAATGCCAATGAGGTCATATTGGTTAGGCACTTAATTTGAATGTTTTGGCATGTTTTATGTAACACCCCTAACCTATATCCGTCGCCGAAATAGGGTTTCGAAGTATTACCAAAGTTTACCAATCAAACAGACATAAATTTCAAACATTTCATATCATCAAAACAAGTCATCAAAGCATCATTTTAATTCAAATTATAAACATACCAAATTCAAATCAATTTGCCTAGTTCATGAGCACTTAAACATCAATTTAACATGCCATAATAAAGTTTAAAAAACAAACATGTGTTTTTATGTATATACCAAACCAATATTAAACTTATAACCTCATTTACAATCAAACCACAAAATAACTATTATTTACACACCCTAGGTACATGCCGACACAAAGTATAAACACCACCACGTTTGAGTTCGAGAGTGTTGTTGGATGCTGAATCAGCGATCAAAATTGAAGTACCTAATCTACGCAGGGAAAATAAAACCATACGCTAAGTAAAACTCAGTGATACTTCTATAATCCGAATATTTAAAGACAGATAATATAATATGCATATTTTAATTATAAGCACATTTGAATATTTAAGACCATATTTATTCATACAATGGCATTAGCCATTCAATATTCAATTCATAAATACATCATTTCTTATCATTCTCAAATCTCATCACTTGCTATATAATAGCTTTTCTCAATTTAATATATATATTTAAACATTAATATTATTCAATCCATATCCAATTCATGAATACGTAATTCATGTCTCTCTTTCATGTTTCAATTCACTATCCCATTTTCATTTCACATACAATATCATCCAATATCAATCATAGTATTATTTTATTTAATTACCTCTATTAACAATACTCGGACTCGGACGGATACACAGATCCAACCAACACGTTAGTTTGGCACCAAGTGCCTCATAAGATAAATCCGAAGTAATAACTACGCCTAGCACTATATAAATTTAACACCCAGTGTCTCATCGGTTAAACCGAAGTAAATTGGCACCTAGTGCCTCATCGGCTTGAAGTCAAAGAAATCCCTATATTTTTCCAATCCTATGGCATGCCATCTATATCCGACTCAGTCTGATATAGTTAATAGGGTTTAATTTCACTTTCCAAATACAACCAATATTCAATTATCATATTTGCACATAT
>CM025252.1:8485014-8507668 GCA_013677275.1 Gossypium schwendimanii
ATGGGAGTTCTCATATCGGTGCCCATGCCATGTCCCAGACATGGTCTTACGGGGGACATCTCATCTCGGTGCCAGCGCAATGTCCCAGACATGGTCTTACATGGGACCTCTCATAATCTCAATATTGCCAATGCCATATCCCAAACATGGTCTTGCATGGGGTCTCATCCCTTTAATATCATGACATTTGTATCTGATACATTCCTAATGTTTCAACTGGACTTTTTAACACTGATTCTCTATCATCTCATACTTGAGTCAACTTTAAATAAATTCATGAAATAAGTACATAATTGCTGGAAAATTAACAACATTAATAATAATTATTGAAATGTTGCATTTATTTACCTTAAACTTACCTCGGTACAAAATATGATCAAATCTAGCACTTTAGTCCCCAACCTTTTTCTTTCCCCGGTCTAATCAAATCTAGCACTTTAGTCCTCAACCTTTTTTTCCCCGGTCTAACTCTGGATTTCGTTCTTCTTGATTATGGAGCTTGGAAGCTTGAAAATCCTAACTATGGCTTCCCCCTTGCTAAATTCGGCCAAATGAAGAAGATGAGAATATTTAGCCATCTTTTCCTCTCTTTAATCCTTTTTTATTACTAAATGACTAAAATACCCTTCACTTAAAAATATCCTATTTCACTTATCTCTTGTCCATTTTTTCCCACAATTTAACCAATGGTCTAATTGCCGTTTAAGGACCTCCAATTTAAAATTTCATAACAATTGGATACCTCTAACATGTAGAACTCAACTTTTGTACTTTTTACAATTTAGTCGTTTTGACTAAATTGAGTGCTCAAACGTAGAAATTTTCGAACAAAATTTTTACAAAATCATTTCATGAAATTGTAGACCATAAAAATATAATAAAATAATTTTTTTCCTTATCGGATTTGTGGTCTTGAAACCACTGTTCCAACTAGGCCCGAAATCGGAATGTTACAAGTAATTGGTATGCACAGCAAGAAAATGCACACTCTTCAAAAACGATCAACTATCACCTGGACCGAGTCCATCTTTGTCTGAGTTAGAGGCAAACCTGATATAAAATCCATAGTAATCCGCTCCCATTTTCACTCTGAAATCCTAATAGGATGAAGTAAACCCGAAGGATACTGATGCTCCAACTTCACCCTTTAACATACCATACATCTTGACACAAATTCGCCACGTCCTGCTTCAAACTGGGCTACCAAAATAACTTTTGAAGGTCGCGATACATCTTATTACTAATGGGATGCATAATATATAGACTATTATGTGCCTTGATCAAAATCATACGCCTCAAATCCTCATCATCGGGTACATAGATTCTCCCTCGAAAACTTAGAACCTTATCTTCATTAAAACCAAAATCCTTAAGAACTCATTGCTCAACCTATCGGATCTTCTGAACCAAACTCTTATCAAACGACTGCCTCTCCTTAATCTGCTGAGATAAGTCAACTTCACTTGAAGTTCAGCCAACAAACCTCCATCCTCGGTCACATTTAAACGTGTAAACATGACTCTCAACCCGGTCATTGATTTCCTGGTTAATGCATTAGTAACCACGTTCGCCTTACCAGGATGATACTCTATCTCACAATCATAGTCCTTAAGCAGCTCGATCCAACGCCTCTACCTTTAGTTGAACTCCCTCTAGGTAAGGAGATACTTAAAAATTTTATTATCCGTATAAATCATACATCTCTCTCCATACAGATAATGGCACCAAATCCTAAGCACAAAGACCGCAGTAGCAAGCTCCAAATCATGAGTAGGGTAGTTTTGAATATCAAACTATCCGCCGTCTCTTTGATAGCTTTTTTTTTGTTCATTTTGGTTCGATTGTAAGTTACATTTAAATAGGGCTTTGATATGTTAAAGTTAATAGGTATCTTGGTGATTTTTTGGCCAATTGAGATGTAAATATGTTTATGGTTGTTTGGTAACTTGAATTGGTAGAATTCCATATGATGCCTATTTTGATAAATTGTTGTCACATGGTAATTGTATTTTGGTAACTTATGAAACTTTGATTTGGTTATATTAGCCTTTGGAAACTTGATAAATGGATGATTTGACATACGATATTTGGGATTTGACTAAATGTTTGAATAATATTAACAAGTTGATTATGTCTTAGTTTGAATGATTGATGTTAAGTTTGAATTTTGGTGCCAATGAGGGCATATTGGTTAGGTACATAGGTTGAGTGTGAATTGGTATGTTTTGACTTTTTTAGGTATATTTTGGATATGTTTGATTGTTGGTTATTGCATTTCTTAGTGTCCAAGCATTTGAATTTGAGTTAACTTGATTTTGAAGGAAATTTTGGGCATGCACAACCAGTGAAATGGGTTGCCTCATAGCAGCGTGATTCATTAATTTTGGTATAGGTTTGTCCTACATGGTTACAGGTTGTTACACAATTTGGCGACATGGCTATGTGACCTTATTTCGAATTGCACACAGTTTGGCAACATAGCTATGTGACCTTATTTCGAATTGCACACGGTCTATGACACGGTCGTGTGATGCTATTTTGAATTGCACACGATTGGGCACACGATTTGGCGTCACAGCTATGTGACCTTATTTTTGAATTATACACACTTTCGTGACACGGTCATGTCCTTGAGCCCCATGGCCGTGTGACCCATGTTTACAAATTTTACTTAATTTTTTTGTCAAAATTTCAATTTAATCCAGAGATCCTGGTTTGTTTTAAATGTTTCGTAAGTTCGATTTAGATCCCGATTTGATTAAATAGCAAGGGCATGATTGCATGTGAGTTATTTTGGTTATGTTTGATTAAATTATGAATAGTGTTACAGTTTTATAGCTGTAATGCATTATAGCTCGAGTCAGTGACTGGACCAAGTATAGGATGTTACACCACAGGTCTTTAAACAACAAATAGTGATCAAACATATGTTTGAACATGAGTCAAGTCAGTCTTGGACAACCTTGTTCCTAATAATCTCGCCCACTTGGCTTTTTGACAAAACATAAGCAAATGGCATATACTCCCCCTATACCATGCCACACACGCACACGCACACATGAGATGCTAAATAAAAACTGAATAAGTATCTTATGAAAGATGTCAAATATATATTTTTTAAAAATAGAAGCAAATAACCATCAAGTCATTATCCAAAACAAAACATAAGCATAAAGGTATAGCAACAACCATGACAAATAAACAAACAACATAGCGACACATTCTCCCCCATACACAAACAACCATAGATCTTCAAGAGATGACAAAGAACAACAAAAAATAACAGTCAATGTAACAATTCATTTTCAGTGGTACCGAAATAGTGGTTTCGAAACCCTGTTTGTTGATGATTGAGTCAGTAAGTTTTAATATTTAATATCTATTAGTCTATTATAATGTTATATGAAAACTGGTGTTCGTTTTACCTTACCTGTAATGATGTTGATCTAAATTAATAATTATATTAGACATATGTATACCATAGGGTAGTGGATTGGAGGAAGGAAAAAACCATTTTCTTTTTTCCATCTTCTTTATCACTGTCTTTCTTCTTTGTTAAGCTAGGAAAACTTGGCCAAGCATGGTGCTATTACATGATCAAGATTTGAATCCGCCAAGAGAAGATCGTGGGAAAGGAAAAGTTGTTGAGTAGACTCTATTGTAGTGATTTATCATTTTTCCAGGTAAGTTCATACAATATGAATGATCTAGCATTTGTTGTAGACTCAAAGATAGATGTGATGCAGATTTAACCTGGATTGGTAATTTGATGCCCTTTTAAGGGTTTAGTCTAGACTGATAACCTTACATGTATTTACAGCTATGGACAGGGTTTCACTGTGTCGATAAAGTTTTAGCCTGGACTAGTAACTTGACACCTCTGTATGTGATTACCTTTGGATGGGTAATTTAAAATATGCAAAATGTGAAATTGGCAAGTTAAGAAATGAATGGAAAAGAAAGAATTAATTACTATAATTGAAGTTCGTATCAATAAAAGGTAGGAGAATGAATTTGATATGAATAGTGTTATTGTATCATGTTGTTTACTCGATATACTGTATTTAATAAAGTATAAGCACTTACCTTGTTGGCGAATAGGTAAATTGTGTTGGTGTGTTAAATTATCATATAATTATTATATGAGGTAAATAAACTATTGAATTTTTATGAGCTTACCAAGTATAATAAGTACTTATTCCTAGATTACTTTTATCTTGTAGATTTTGAATGATCAGAGAGTGTTGATCAGATCAGCAAGAAGTTCACACTATCCGCCAGAAGTTGTGGTAGACTCCTGATTTATTTGAGTCAGTCTAAGTGGCATGTATTTAGTCATTTGGTTAATTGTAAATTAAACTTTGAAGGTGATTACTTTGGATTTTTTGATTTTATGTTCTACATCTTAATTTCCATGGGACATACCACAGTGTGGGGTATCCGCGAAACAATCCGCCATCTTTGGGGATTTGGAAGAAGTATTTCAACTTTGATGTCAACCTTACTTTTTTGCAATAGCTGTGTTCGTGGAATAACTGTATTTTAGCCATATAAAATTCTCTGCGTAGTTGATTGATCCGTTGGAACAGTCCGCCATCTATTAGTCCACGTCATGGTCTGCCATGTATGTTTAAAGTACACAAATGTTATGTGAGTTTCGTGTGGCAACCTCCTATAACTCAAGTCTGATGACCAGACTGGGTAAGGGGTGTTACAATCTATCAAGCTCAAAATCTCTCTAACATCAACACATTTCATACTACTCTCTCTCTCTCTCTTTGTTAAAAAGCTTAAAGCAACTCGCTCCACTAGGGTATCTCCTCAAGATTGCAAGAAGATTCATAAATAATTTCTAATGTCACCCTAAACAAAACAAATTAGCTAGCATGAGATAAATATGACAATATATCAACAAAACTATAAAAGCCAACAATAAGCGTAAACCAACATGTAACACCTCTATGCCTGCCGGGATGAATGGCGAACCAGGGTGTTACTGGAAAGGTTAAGGTCACATCATAATAAGAAAATAAGGTTTCAGTTATAAGTTAAAAAGAAGGTATACCATTTATTATTGATGCTTAGCGAGCTTGCATTTGTAAACACTAACCCAAAACAATAAATAAGAATACATAATATCACTTATAGAAAAAAAAGTCTGATGTTCAGTGAGGTGACATTGGCAAACCTCTTATACATAAAAGAATTGGACATAGGTGCGAACCAAGTGAAGAGAAAATACAACAAGAATAAAAACATAAGCTGGCCAAGTCTGAGTGCTGCCCCATATATACATGTACAAAAATAAACAAGAAATGGCTCACAAAAGAGGCCGTAATCTAGCTAAGTTCCTTCAAGAAGTCCACAAAAACCTAAGATACCTAAAAGACAGAAAAAAAGAAAAATTGGGTAAGTTCAAAATGAACTTAGTGAGTTCCAGAAATCTACAACCTTCGTATCAAAGGTTAATACATAAATACATGAACACGCAAGTATGCTAAAAGTTAATAAGTCTAGATGCTAATCCTAAGGGGTGAACTAAAAGAAATCAAAATTATATTGAGTACACCCTTGCCACAGCTCTTCGCTTCTATGGTGCACACAAATAATTCAGCTCGCACATGCCATAGCTCGTACATTAAACAACTCACACAAAACCAAAGCTCGCACATACACATGTCACATATACAAAGGTTGCATATTACACAGTTCACACATACACAGCTCGGACATAACTAGAGCTCGCATATACACAAATTTTGCATTACACAACTCATTCTGTCACAGCTCGCACATACACAACTTGATTTTTGTCACAACTCGCACATTGGCTACCTTACATAGTCAACTCGCACCTTATCTTAGTTCGCACATAAGCAACTTACAGAGTCAGTTCGCACATATGTTCTTACTTGGTTGGCTCAACATAACTACTTACATAGGGTTCGCATATATCCAACTTACTAGTTAGGTACTCATGTCATGCATCGACAATTCACACAAACCAATACAATGATAGTTCGCATGCACATTACATTGCAAGACAATTCATGCATTTAATGCAATGATAGTTCGCATAAAAATTATATTACAAAAAAATACATGCATTCAACGTAATGATAGTTTGCATAAACATTACATTGTAAGATAGTTCATGCATTCGATGCACTGATAATTTGCATAAACATTACCTTACAAGACAGTTCATGCCATCGATGCAATGACAATTCCCATAAACATTATATTGCAAGACAGTTTATATACCATTCCTTGTGCTTGTTGGATTTGGTGCCTTGAGTATAGTATATTCGTTTTTAAACTTGTAATTTTTTTTTTCAAAAAAATTGGTTAATAAAACAAATTCATTGATTACATTAATATAATTTGTATAATTTTCCTCACATGGTTTTAAAGCGAAGCAATATAAAAGCAAATGTTTCTCATTGGTTGTCTAAATGTTTAACTAATACTAAGTGATATTACGTGGTCGAATTTTAGTATGGAAAGACAACTTGTATTAGTAGATGAACCTAAAACATGTCCTTAGTCTAATCAGAAATGAGCAAACTGATTAAAAGGCAAATATGTCGTTTATCAAGTCCCATTAGGGAGATGCCTTATCTTGGGCATCGGAGCGGATGACTCCTAGAAGATAGAGAAATAAATGTCACTAATTAGACTGATAATGCATTGGACAGGACCCAAGAAAAATAAATCCTGAATCAGTTAATGGATTTATTGACTCGTGACGTTCATAGTGTGGCATACCTAAATCTTGAATGGGTGACGAACTATGTGTGTCTGATTCGTACACTTTAATGCAAGTAAAAGTCTGATTTCAAATAGATAAGGAACCGAAAGCTGATGTGTTGGGTGTATGACTTTTTTAGTATGTAGCGTCATTCACAATAGTGGAATTCATAGCTCAAAACATGGGTAAATGATATCCTCTCATTAGCGTTACATGGTTGATGAAAAGCAAGCGTGGCCACGAGTTGTCTGTTTTTGTCATGGATGACTTGATCACTATTTGATAGCGATTGACTTTTCATGAAGGAAGATGTAATGGTTACTATGAAAAAAAAGGGATCATATTAGGATAATGAATATTATCCCAAAGAGATTAAGGATATACTATAAGGGCAACACACTTATGACAAGGTCATTGGATGAGCACTTAGTAGTTGCTTTCGTAATGGTATGTCATTGGAGAGAGCTCAATCGTGATACTGTAGTGGAATGACTTTGTGACCAAATGAGTTTATAATTAATAGGAGAAAAGCCAAAACTTAACTATAAATCATTTGAGCCTCAACTACAATCTGCCCCTTCACTAGCTCGTTGAAATCAGAAATGAATTACTTGTTTGAATCGAAATGAATGGAATGAATAGGAAAAGAGAAATGAGAAACATTCAGGAATGATTATGGTTTTCACCAAAATGGAGAAATTGAATTATTTGGAAATGAATGCAGGTTTCAAAAAATGGAAATGGAAGTGAAAATGAAAATGGAAATAATCCGTTTACAATCCTATATGGATTACTTAAAAAATGATCGGAAGAATGAGTTTATATTTTTGGACTGTTTTGAATCCCGAAAATAAAAATAAACGATTCTGTCATAGTGAACATATTTTCTCGAAATTTCAATGGGGGAAAATTTGTCAAAATTTTACTAGAGGTAAAATTGTCAAAATTTTACTATGGGTAAAATAGGGATAAAAATTATTTTATATATAAATATTAAACTTTATATTGGGAAATATAAAAGCTGAATTGGGTTGGATCACATTATAGAGTACTGTGTCAAAAAAGCCCATGAAGTACTCGTACTTGGACCTATTATGAGAGAGGCCCAAAAACCCTTCATGGACATGAAGGGGGTGAAAATCCTAGTAGGAATATTAAGACATCCACATTAGTCCTATTCTAAGTATGATGTTGTTTTTCTATTTGAAATAAACCACTACAACTCAACAAGGGTTCTACATTATCTTTCTGTAAATAGATGGAAATGGTAGAGCTATTAACACAACTTTGAGAGATTGTTATTCTGGGGAAAAATAGAGAGAATTTATCCTCAACTATTACATATATTTTTTCAGAATAACAATTCTACCAATTTTTATTAAGAAGAAAGAATTTTTTTCGATTCAATTAGCTCGTGCCTACACTCGAAGCAGTTCGTGGTACGAGAATAGCGGAGAAGATCATTTCATTGAAAGTTAGGAACAACGAACATCTGCTAAGTCAAAAACACATGTATGATTTCAGTTAAGGTTTATTGTTATAAATATTACAAATCGGGTCTGTTTTCAAATTTTTAATTTTTCGTTGTGTAAGAAAATCATTTTCAAACTGGAATTTTTCCAACAATTGGTATCAGAATGCCAGGTTGTGTTATGTTTATGATGTAAACCGAGGTCAAATCTCTCTCTTCATCTTGTTTGATTAATATTTGGTATGATGTGACATTCTTGTACTTAGTCGCATGTTTAGGGAAATGTATGTGAATAAATGTAATATTATATATTTGCTATATAATTAGTTTTTTTTTTTGTCAAGGTTATGGTTCTTAGGAAATAGACCGTGGACTATCATCTCCACGTATGATTATTTTTTATTTATAGAATTCTTATGAGTTGGAAACAAACGTAAGACATAAATGTATTTTTTTTCCAAAAAGGAGTTCATGACAAGGAGAAGATGGAGCGATGGCGGTCGAAGACACAATGAAATAGAACCATGTAAATTTTTTTGGTTTTTCATTTATTTTCTAGAAATAGAACCATGAAAACTTTGACTGGTAATTTTACTTTATTACCCATCTCTTTATAAGACGATCCACGGTTGATTTATTAAAGATAAGAAGCGTGGTAATGAGAAAATACATGTGTTGTATTGTTCCATTCACTTCTTTAGGTTATTCGATTACTGTGAGAAGTGTGGTAATGAGAAGGTGCTTGTCTAGGATTAGATCTAGTAAGAAAAGACTTGGTTTTTAAGTGGTGAAATACGATTCACCTTCCTTTTTTGGGAACCTACCCGGTGCACGGTTTACATTCACTTTTTTGGTTTTTCCCTTAAAAAAAAACTGTGGAGAATCAAAATTGTTTGATTGTCTCTTTTGAATAATTGAATGTGAATATTATAAAATTGTCATAACATGTCTTGCATATATGAGATAAGCATGCCATATGTCTTAGGAAAGAACGCCACACCCGAAGCTGTTCATGGTATGAAAATAGCGGAGAAGGTCTTTGGTTTAAAGTCGGGAAAAACAAATGTCCTCTAAGCTAAAAACACAACTACGAATTTGGTTTAGGTTTATTGCTATGAATATCATAAATCGGGTCGATTTAAAAATTTTTAATTTTTCGCTGTGCAAGAAAATCATTTTCAAACCAAGATTTTTCCAACAGTGATAGCTCCTGATCCTTCATATCCTAACTTAGTAGCATTTGTTCCATTTAGAGCCACCTAGCCATCGCAAATCCTCCTTGAAATTTGAACACATTACTATTCTATTACAAGGCCAAGGTCTTTTGCCAATATTTGTTTGCATTTATATGCCTTACCAAAGGAAAAAAAACATATCAGATCATATCTCTCCATTTAGTTCTCCTTTCACAAAACCATTTCAATAGTCTCCTCTATTCCCTCCTTTCCACTATTTTCAGATACGAACCATTAGCACCGAGGAAGGTTTAATCATTTCATTTATCACACACATTCAATTCATTCTTTCTTACAATTCGCTAATACAAGTAAGCACATCTAACATTACAGTTACAATCACTACTAACAAGTTACTGAAAAATACGTCTCAACAAATTTAATCAGCATGCCATCAGTAGACCAACGACAAATTTTAACTTTACCTGGACAGACGACACCTTTAAACGAGCTAGTCAAATTATTCAAACACAGAAGTCTGAAGAACTAACTAGAAATCTTCTAAGAACACTTTTATCTACTCAATGGGCTCCTTCCCTTTTTTACTATGACCTTCCTCCACTTCTTTAACTACACACATTTAGTATTCATAGTTACAATAAAATCAACCACAACATAACTAATTTCTTTAACATAGATAAGAATCTAAAAGCTATGGTAACATGCATTATTAGAAAGAGAAAGGGAGATTCCTATCCACTCCAAAACTTCCAAATAAGCTCTCTCTCGACAACAATTTCCAATCACAACTTAAATAACAAGTTATGACTAAGAGAGTGTTTAGGAAATTTACTGTCAACACTCGAAAGAAAAACATTTAAGCAAGCCAAAAACCACAATTCCTCTAACATGCAATCGAAGCTTCCACCGCCAAAACCAATCGATTGAAACAAAGGAAAACTAAAAAAAAATAGAGTTTTCCTTCACGGTCTCTCTCTAATTTATATTGTAAGGAAAATTTTAAATTAAAGTATTCTTTAACCAATCACAATTCATGCACACATAAATCCACTAATCATATCTATAATCGAGGGCCTCTATGGGCTAAGCAAGGTGACTTGTTTTCCTTCCCCAATCTTAACATGTACCCTGAACATGTCCCACTCATCGTGAGATGTTAATGTGAACTGACGAGCTACCAAACTATGAAATAGCTAAATAGCAAGCTCACAAACTGGTGAGCTTGCAATAGGAGAGATTGCTCACCACATTAGAAATAAATATGTTCACTAAGTTCCATTCCAATCTCATTTAGTCAAAATACTCTAATTTATCAATTAAAAGATTTGAGATGTGACACAACACGCTCCCTTTTCGAAAGAAAATCGTCGCCCTTAAGAGAATGCATCACATTAACCAACCAACAAGAGCACTATTTGACAGTCAATTTGGAAAAAAACATTTTCTACTACCTTTTCTCCTGATCTATTCCAATCTCTATTCGCATAGGAGTTTAAACATCCTTATATGTTTTACTTTAGTTTCATAAACTAGAACCTTACATCATCAAACTCAGATGCCTTTTATACAAAAAAGCCACCAAGTCAAATAATCTCAAATGCATAAACCATAATCAACCAAAAATTAAACCATATCATAACAAAATCAACAAGCATACTCCCTCTTACTGTATGTTCCCATTGTTTGTTTGCCCTAAATTTATCCAATAGGGGAGTTGTTATCTCTTCAACAAGGGTTGTAGCTCGTGGAACAAGTACCTTTTCCACAAAATGGAGTATGCTTGATTTTTGAATTATCTTCGATATCATCAACATAGGTTAAAACCTCATGCTTCACACGAGCATCAATAACTTGTTGATCTTTAAAGCTCAAATATGGTTGATATTTTCTTAACAAGACTTAATTTACACCAAACTGCCTGGTTCTTTTGCCTGTGTTATTTGAACAACGATTGCACAAGATTTAACTTTCCACAAGTCATTTTAGAGTTGTAATAAGAAGGCGTGATATGACTAGCCTCCCTACAATAGTGAGAAATCATTCTTCTGTGTACAACCATTTTTTATTGGTATTGGAAACAGTAATTTTGGAACCCCATTTCTGACGAGCAAGTCCATAAATATTATTATTTAATATTTACAAGGATGATATAAAATTTACTTATCTTTTGGTCCCTTAAGTTTTTCAATCGGGTAGTTAATTAAGGTACAATGACTAATTTGTAGAAGTGATAAAAGTTAATCGCTATGGATTTTTAATTAATTGAAAGACCAAATGGGCAATTGGACCACTAATATTTGACTATACAGTAGTGGAAGCTAGTTGTAAGCCATTAAATTTGATAAGTAAGCTTAATGTTAATTTATTAAAGATTAATTAAGCTAGTTATGATTAATTATAAGCTAATTATGGTATATAAGCTAAAATCAAATGTTATCACCTTTTATTTTACCATCTACTTCAAATGAAACCATAAAAGAAACCTAGGGAAGCTATTTTTATGAACCAAGGTGAAGAACTAGGTCGAGCAAAACATCTGTCAGTCAGTTATTGCAACTATGCTTTCAATTCTTTTAATTTAGTAGGGGCCATTCTATAGGGTGCTATAAATATCGGTGTTGTCCCACGAACAAGTTCTATAGCAAATTCAACCTCTCTGACTGGCGGTAATCCGAGCAATTCCTTTGGAAACACACCAGGAAACTAAAAAACAACCGGCACTAACTTAATCTTTGACTCAGATACTTTAGTGTCCAATACATAAGCAAGATAAGCGTCATACCCTTTTCTAATATATTTTTGTGCTACCATGGCTGATGTCACATTAGACAACCCATCCAGTTTATCAAATTCAATACGGAGTAGCTCACCATTCTGAAATTTTAATATAATATATTTCTGTTTACAATTTACCACAACATCATGCTGAGTTAACTAGTCCATACGCAGAATCACATCAAATTCGTCAAATGGCAATTACACCAAATCACCCGGACAATTCTTACAAATTTTATACACCATCACATACTGGCCTAGGGGTTTTAAAATTTAACCATGAATTTAGTGGACTTGACAGGTGAATTTTTATTAAACACTAAATTCGTGCATATATATGAATGTGTTAAACCAGAATCAATCAAAGCAGAAATATCAATTTCAGGAAGAGAAAAAGTACTAGTAATAACGTCAAGTGCAGAGGCCTCCTCACGTGCATGAATAGCATACATCCTTGCTGGTGTTCGTGCTTCAGATTTAATGGTTGAATCTTTTGTTTAACCTCAGCCACCACTGACACTACCGGGGTTACGAGGTGGTTTACCTTTCGAGGCAGGGTTGCTCAGCCTTGAAGTCTAAACAGTATCTTTTTTAGGCTTTTCTGAGTAATCTCTGAGATAGTGGTCAAGAGAACCAAATCTAAAGCATGCTCTGTTTCTCGTGCAGCACTCCCCAAAATGAAATTTATTACAATGTTTGCATCTAGTTTTAGGGTTTCCAACACTTCCTACGCTTGCTACGGATGTTGCTGAAGATCTCAAATTAAAGCGTTGAGTTTATTGGTCTCTCCCAGAGTACCCCACAGATATGGTAGAACGATCATGATATTTCTTTGTTTTCTTTGAAGCCGACGGTTGTGACTTTCCCATAAATCTTTTACTTAAAGTCTAGGCTTCCATCTCTGCCTGCCTCTTTTCTTTACTTAATTCTTTGGACTTATGTGCCCGGTCAACCAGTACAACAAATTCTTTTAATTCCACAATCCCAACTAGCAACTTGATGTTTTCATTCAATCCCTCTTCAAATCGTTTACACATGGCAATTTCCGTTGGAACACACTCTAGCATACTTGCTCAATCTAACAAATTCTCGTTCGTACTCAGATATTGTCATATTCCCCTGTTTAAGCTCTAAAAATTCCTTTTGTTTCTGGTCGAGGAATCTTTGATTGATATATTTCTTTTTGAATTCAGTTTGGAAAAATTCCCATGTAACACTTTCCCTCGGTACAATAGAAACTAGTGTATTCCATCATTAGTAAGTCGAATCCTGTAACAGGGATACGACACATTTCAAACATTCAGTAGGTGTGCAAGATAATTCATCCAGAACCCTGATAGTGTTGTCCAACCAAAATTTTGCCCTTTCCGGATCATCTTCAATAGTAGCCCAAAATTTTTCTGCCTCATATTTACGACTTTTATCTACCGGAGGCTTACAAGTTTTAATAGGTTCTGTACCTTGTGGCATATCACGAACCGGTTGAGGAACAGGAGGGGAAGGTTGTTGTGCAACAGAATTTGTTATTAGGAATTTAGTAGATCATTCGTTCATCATTTGGAAAAAGGCTTCTCTAGCCTTTTCCCCTTGGCCCTCAGATACAAGCTTACTACTACTTGAAGCGGCTCTTTAAACTGAAGCTTGAGCATTGCTCTCAGCTTCCACGGATTCAGCTCGGTTGGAGGACATTACTATATAAAAAAAGCATGTTTAAAATGGTCAGGAGATATCACACTATCAACATTTATAGAATGGCATGTATAACTAGAATCTCACTTGCTATGCTAGTTTTATAATCAGCTAAACCGTAGCTCTAATACCAATAAATGTAACACCCCTAACCCATATTCATTGTCAAAACAGGGTTACGGAGCATTACCAAAATTTACAGATTAACTACAGTTATTTTATAAACATCCACTATACATATAAAAAATCAATCATATTTAATTATAATGTCCCTTATATGGGCCCTCGAGGCCCAATTTATACATTAGAAACAAGTCGGGACTAAACCGGGAACTTAGAAAATTTTTCGCAACATTTTAAGATGTTGACTAGGTGCAAGGGACACACACCCGTCTAGCCAAGCCATGTGGCTCACACAGCCAAGTGACACACCCGTGTCTCAAGCCGTAAGGGCATTCAATGTGAGGTACACGGCCGTGTCCCAGCCTGTGTCCATGCCCGTGTAACTCTTTGACTTGGGTCACACGTCCAAGCCACACGCCCGTGTGCTAGGCTATGTGAACTATTTAGTTGGCTTTAATTAGGTGCAGGGGTCACACGGCCAAGACACACACCCGTGTGCTAGGTCGTGTATCACACACGACCAAGACACTTGCACATGTACAATATCTACTGATCTGACACTTTGTCTTTTCCTCGATCTAACTCCTTATTTGATCTTTCTTGATCTATATAAATGATTTTAACATCAATTTAATACATTTCATATTCAATTTAATCCAATTCACATTTTAGGCAAAAGTACCATTTTGCCCCTATACTTTTGATTAATTTTGATTTCGTCCCTAGGCTCAGAAAATGAAATTCATGAAATTTAATCTTCATTCCAAGCCAAAAAAATTTCATACATAATAATAGAAATGCCACGAATTCCATAAAATTTAGAAGTTTCCATGAATTCAACATCTTTTCAATTTAATCCCTAAATCATGATTTCTTCAAAATTCTTTAATAAAACACTGTTAAATACCTATCAACACCTCAAATTCATCATATGATAACTAAAATCATATGAAATCATAAATTGTAACTTCCAAGATTTTCAATAAAATCAAAAACCAAGGTAAATGTTAATGGGGCCTAATTATAAAAATCATAAAAACATAAAAATTTTCAAGAAATGGGTGAGGATTTGACTTACATGAAGCAAAATTGAAAAACCAGCTTAAAAACCTCTTCAATATCTATTTTTAGAACTGAAAATGATATTGAAATGTCTAGAATTCTTCAATTTGGCCTTATTTCACACCATTTTTGTCATCTTTTTAAGCTTATGCCGCCTCAGCCAATCACTTTAGGCATATTTATGCCTAAAGTCCTTCCTTTTTTAATCACCATTTCTTTTAATTAACAAGTTTTACACCTTTTTCAATTTAGTGCTTTTTAACAAATTAGACATGTAATTGGTGGTGAAATTTCTTAACAAAATTTTCATATAACATTCTTATTATACCATAGGCCACAAAATAATATTAAAATAAATTTTCTTCCGACTTCATATTTGTGGTTCCAAAACCACTGTTTCTATTTCACTGAAAATAAACTGTTACAACTCTCCCTCCTTAAAGAATTTTTGTCCTCAAAAATTTTACCAGTAAAGAGGTTCGGATATTGCTTTCTCATTGTTTCCTCTAGTTCCTAGGTAGCTTCTTCTGTCCCGTGTCATTGCCAAAGAACTTTTACTAATGCTACCTTTTTATTTCTCAGTTCTTTTGTCTCTCGTGCCAAAATTTTGATAGATTCCTCACTGTTAGTCATGTCTGGCTGAATCTTAACTTCTGTCAGAGAAATAACATGTGAAGGATCTGACAAATATCGTCGTAACATAGAAACATGGAAAATATTATGAATTCTGTCAAGCTCTTATGGTAATGCCAATCAGTACGTAATAGGTCCGATTCTTTCAGTGATATCATATGGTCCAATAAACTGTGGGCCTAGTTTTTCCTTACGGCCAAATCAACGAACTTTCGTCCAAGACAATACTTTCAAGAATATATTGTCACCAACTTGAAATTCTATCTCCTTTCGTTTAAGATCAGCATAAGATTTTTTATAATCAGAGGTTGCTTTCAAGCTATCCCAAATGACTTTTACCTTTTTTTCAGTCTCACAGATTAAATCAACTCATTTATCTTTTTCTCATTGAGCTTAGTCTAGTATAACTGAGTTCTACATTTACGACCATTGAAAGCCTCATACGGTGCCATTTTAATGCTTGACTGGTAGCTATTATTGTATGCAAATTCAACTAAAGGCATATACTTTTCCCAATTACCTTCGAATTCCAAAACACAACACTGAAGCATATATTTTAGAATCTATATCACACGTTCAGATTGTCCATTAGTTTAAGGATGGAATGTGGTACTGAAATGTATTTGCGTACCTAGAGCTTATTGCAACTTGTTCTAGAATCGGGACGTGAACCGTGGATCTCTGTCTAAAATAATGGAGACTGGCACTCCATGTAGCTTGACAATCTTAGAAACATATAATTTGGCCAATCTGTCTAGGAAGAAATCCATACGTACTGGAATAAAGTGTGGAGACTTCGTCAAATGATCGACGATTACCCAAATTACATATTTTTTTCGGAGATAGAGGTAACCCTGGCACAAAGTCTATGGTAATTCTTTCCCATTTCCATTTCAATATCGTCACTAGTTGTAATAACCCTGAAGGTACCTGATGTTCAGCTTTAACTTGCTGACATACTAAACATGTAGATACAAATTTAGAAATATCATATTTCATTCCCGGCCAGCAGTACATCTTTTTCAAATCATTATACATTTTATTACTCCCCGGATGAACATACATAGTACCATTATGACCTTCGTATAAAATCTTCTGTACAAGTTCTAAATTGTTTGGTACACATATTCAGCCTCTGAATAAAAGACAATCATTTGACCCAATTTGAAATTCTAAATTAGAAACTGACTTATATTGTACTCATTTAGCTTGTAATTCATCATCATTTTTTGAGTTTCGCAGATCTGCTGTAGAAATGTCAGTTTAGCTTTTAGCTCAGCTAATTTGGAGCCATCATCATACAATGACAATCGAGTATACATTGCTCGCAAGGTAAATAGAGATTTTCTACTCGGAGGATCTGCAACCACATTTGCTTTTCCCGGATGATAGTCAATAACCATATCATAATCTTTCAATAGTTCAAGCCACCTGCTCTGTCTCAAGCTCGAGTCTTTTTACGACATTAGATACTTTAAACTCTTGTGATCAGTGAATACAGGACACTTTTCACCGAACAAGTAATGTCGTCAAATTTTTAGCGCAAAAACAATGGCTGTCAATTCTAAATCATGTATCGGGTAATTCTCTTCATGTGATTTTAGCTGTCTAGAAGCATAGGCTATTACTTTACCTTCTTGCATCAAAATATTACCCAAACCTTTCAATGATGCATCACTATAAATTACAAATTCTTTACCTGCTTCAGGCTGAACTAGTAGTGGTGGTTCGGTCAACAGGGCTTTCAATCTGTCAAAACTCTACTGACATTTATCAGTCCATTTAAATTTCACATCTTTCTATAACAAGCGTTTCATCGGAGAAGTTATCATTGAAAATCATTTTACAAACCTCCAATAGTAACCAACTAATCCCAAAAAACTTCTAACTTTGGATACATTTTTCGGTGGTTTCCAGTTAACAATTGCTAAAATTTTATTCGAGTCTACTCTGATGCCTTCAGCAGATACTATATGTTCAAGAAGACCCACTTCTCAAAGCCAAAATTCACATTTACTGAATTTGGCATAGAATTGTTTCTCTCGAGAGTTTGCAGCACAATTCTCAAATGGTCAGCATGTTCATTTTCATCTCGGGAGTATACCAAAATATCATTAATAAATACCACCACAAATCTATCCAAGTATGGTCTAAAAATTATATTCATCAGATCCATAAATACCGCAAGTGAATTTTTCAAGTCAAACGGCATCACAAGAAATTCATAATGCCCATACCTGGTTTTGAGGGTTGTCTTTGGCACATCTGACCCTTTCACCCGTAGTTAATAAAAACCAAAACGGAGATCTATCTTCAAGAATACAATGGCACGTTTTAGCTGATCAAACAAATCATCAATACGAGGCAGTAGATACTTATTCTTAATTGTGACTTTTTCTGAGCCGCCTGTAATCAATACACAATCTCTACGATCCATCTTACTTTTTAACAAACAGAACCGGTGCACCCTAAGGTGAAGAACTAGGTCGAGCAAAACCTCTATCAGTCAGTTCTTGCAATTGTGGTTTCAATTCTTTTAATTCAGTAGGGGTCATTCTGTAGGGTGCTATAGATATCGGTGTTGTCCCACGAACAAGTTCTATAGCAAATTCAACCTCTCTGATTGGCGGTAATCTGGGTAATTCCTTTGGAAACACATCTGGATACTCATAAACAATCGACACTGACTTAATCTTTGACTCAGATACTTTAGTATCGAATAGATAAGCAAGATAAACGTCATACCCTTTTTTTTTATATATTTCTGTACTGCCACGGCTGTTCTCACATTAGACAACCCATCCAGTTTATCAGATTTGATACGGTGTAGCTCACAATTCTAAAATTTTAACACAATATATTCTGTTTACAATTTACCACATCATGCTGAGTTAACTAGCCCATACCTAGAATCACATCAATTCGTCAAATGGAAATGACATCAAATCAGCCGAGAAACAGTGACCTCTTATTGTTAGCTGATAATTCTTACAAATTTTATCCACCATCACATATTGGCCAAAGGGGTTTGAAACTTTAACCACGAATTCAGTGGACTCGACAGGTAAATTTTTATTCAACACTAATTTCGTGCATATATATAATGTGTTGAACCAGGATCAATCAAAGTAGTAATATTAGTATCAAGAAGAGAAAAAGTACTAGTAATAAAGTCAGGTGCAGAAGCCTCCTAACGTGCACGAATAGCATATGTCTTTGACGATGCTTGTGCTTTAGATTTAACGGTTGAATCTGTTGTTACACCTCGGCCACCACTAACATTACCGAGGTTATGAGGCGATCTGCCTTTTGAGGTAGGGTTGCTCGACCTTGAAGTCTGAAGAGTATCTTTTTCAATCTTTTTCGGGTAACCTCTGAGATAGTGGTCAAGAGAACCACATCTAAAGCATGCTCCGCTTCTCATACGACACTCCCCAAAATAAAATTTATTATAATATTTGCATCTAGGTTTGGGGTTTCCAACACTTCTTGCACTTACTTCATATGGGGACAGAGATCTCGAATTAAAGCATTGAGTACCTCAGTCTCTCCCAGAATACCCCACAGATGTGGTAGAATGATCATGATATTTCTTTGTTTTCTTTGAAGCCGACGGTTGTGACTTTCCCATAATTTTTTTACTTAAAGTTCGGGTTTCCATCTCTGCCTGCCTCTTTTCTTTACTTAATTCTTCGACTTTATGTGCCTAGTCAACTAGTACAACAAATTTTTTTAATTCCAAAATCCCAACTAGAAACTTGATGTTTTCATTCAATCCCTCTTCAAACTGTTTACACATGGCAATTCCAACTAAATACTATTATATTCCCTTGTTTAAGCTCTTAAAATTACTTCCATTACTAGTTGAGGAATTTCTGACTGATATATTTATTTTTTTATTTTAGTTTAGAAAAATTCTCATGTAATACTCTCCCTCGGTACAACAGAAACCAGTGTATTCCACCATTGGTAAGCCGAATCTTTTAGCACGGATACAACACATTTCAAACATTCAGCAAGTGTGCAAGATAATTCATCTAGAACCCTGATAGTGTTTTTCAACCAAAATTCTGCCCTTTTTGGATCATCTTCAGTGGTAGCTCTAAATTCTTCTGCCCCATATTTACAGATTTTATCTACCGGAGGCTTACCAGTTTTAACAGGTTCTTTACCTTGTGGCATATCACGAACCGGTTGAGGAACAGGTGGGGGAGGTTGTTTTACAACAGAATTTGTTCTTAGGAATTCAGTAAAGCATTCGTTCATCATTTGGAAAAAAATCTTGTCTAGCCTCTTTCCCTCGGCCCTCAGATACAGGCCTACTAAAGCTTAAAGCGGCTCTTTGAACTGAAGCTTGAGCATTGCTCTCAGCTTTCTCGGAATCAGCTCGGTTAGACGACATTACTATATAAAAAAAACATGTTTAAAATGGTCAGGAGATATCACACTATCACAATTTATATAATGACATGTATAGGTAGACTTGTAATTGCTACGTTAGTCTGAAAATCGTCTAAACTGTAGCTCTGATACAAATAAATGTAACACCCCCAACTCATATCCGTTGCCAAAATTTACGGAGCATTACCAAAATTTATAGATCAACTACAGTTATTTTATAACATCCACTATTCATATAAAAATCAATCTTATTCAATCATAATGTCCCTTATATGGGCCCTTGAGGCCCAATTTATGCATTAGAAACAATTCAGGACTAAACCGAAAACTCAAAATTTTTTTTGTAATATTTCAAGATTTTGCTTAGGTGCAAGGGACACACACCCGTGTGGCCAGGCCGTGTAGCTCACACGGCCAAGTGACACGCCCGTGTCTCAAGCCGTGTGGGCATTCAATGTGAGGCACACGATCGTGTCTCAGCCTGTGTCCATGCCCGTGTAACTCTCTGACTTGGGTCACACGGCCAAGCCACACGCCCATGTGCTTGGTCGTGTGAACAATTTAATTTGCATTAATTAGGTGCAGGGGTCACATGGCCGGGACACACACCCGTGTGCTAGGTCATGTATCACACACAGTTGAGACACACGCCCAAGTCTCTGCCAGTGAGAAAATACCTGGGCATTCTGTTTCTAAATTTTAAGGATGCAGGGGACACATGGCCAAGCCACACGCCTGTTTACATAATCGTGTGTCACATATGGCCAAGACACATGCCTGTGGCTCTGCCCATGTGGACGAAAATGGTCATTTCCAAAGGCCAATATTCTCACACAATTTTGCCTTTTACCTACATCAACACTTATATACAATCACCAACCAATTCAAGGCATTAAAACTAAGCCAAACTAAGTTTTATGCATGATATATCATCACA
This sequence comes from Gossypium schwendimanii, assembly GCA_013677275.1. Taxonomy (NCBI): domain Eukaryota; kingdom Viridiplantae; phylum Streptophyta; class Magnoliopsida; order Malvales; family Malvaceae; genus Gossypium; species Gossypium schwendimanii. Next base: position 8,506,053 of record CM025252.1, read on the forward strand.
TTTATTCAAGTATCCAACTTACCAAATTGATCAAGATGAAGTACTCATTTAAGCATGTTTATACCTAATATATCAATCCAAGCACACACACACATACCAAACATAAGATAGTCTCATACATATATACATCAAAACATACCATCACTGGTCATTCCAATGACTAATTATCACCAAATATTTATATGCCATCATTTGGCAAAATTAACCTATAGATGCCATTATACCAAAATAAAGTTTTCTATTTATACCAAAACTAGCTGAAGGATGTTGTGATGTTGCTCCGACCGGGTTCCAACCTTTATGAGCTTCCGAGTACCATAAAATAGAGAAAATAAAATAGAGTAAGCTTTTAAGCTTAGTAAGTTCGTATAACGAAAAATTAACTTACCATTTATTTACTTTTAGAATAAGCATACAAAGTGCATCCAAATCAATTTAAACAATACCCTAACCACACATTCTCATCAAACATGTTAGTCATGTACTTCATGTGAATAACAAGAACAGGAATGATCTCATCACATATCATATTTCCACATATTTTGAAGTAAATACGAGTAACGATTCATTCAGAATTCATCTTAACTTATATCAGAATTTCTCCCGTTGAATCATTCGAAATTCGATGGATACATGGGTAGTACACCTGAAATGTACACTACTGTAAATCCGTCAACTCATATTCAGGGATGCTCATAAAAGCACATAAACGGGAAGTTTATTTGGGCTATAATGGGAAGGTCATAAGAGTCATATTCAGGAAGCTCATGCGAACCTATAACGGGTAGCTCCAAGAGCCATTAACAAGAAGCTCTGGAACGCCAAATATCGGGAAGCTCATGAAAAGCCTTTAATCGGGACGCTCATAAGAGCTAATGTGTGTCCACAACACATGTCAGATCACAACCTATCGGGATGCTCCGAAGAGCTATAACGGGAAGCTCGCAAGAACCATATAATAGGTAGCTTACGAGAGCTAATAAGGAGACGCTCTTTTGAGCTATGGTGTGTCTGCAACATATGTAGGACCACAAGAAATTTAGGAAATCTTGTATTCATCTAATTTTATTTATTCAAATGGGACTTAACATTTATCGGGCTTTTTCGGATATGTGATCAATTTTACATATATGAAAATTATACAATACACATACATAACATTCAATTCAAACATATAAAGTAAAATTTAGTTACAGGAACTTACCTCGACACTTGCTCATGTACAAACAAAATCTACTGATCTGACACTTTTTCTTTTCCTCGATCTAACTCTTTATTTGATCTTTCCGGATCTATATAAATGAGTTTAACATCAATTTGATACATTTCATATTCAATTTAATCCAATTCACATTTTAGGCAAAAGTACCATTTTGCCCCTATACTTTTAATTAATTTCGATTTCGTCCCTAGGCTTAGAAAATGAAATTCATGAAATTTAATCTTCATTCCAAGCCAAGAGATTTTCATACATAATAATATAAATGCCACAAATTCCATAAAATTTAGAATTTTCCATGAATTCAATATCTTTTCAATTTAATCTTTAAATCATGATTTCTTCAAAATTCTTTAATAAAACACTTTTAAATACCCATCAACACCTCAAATTCATC
>CM025252.1:8507768-8517812 GCA_013677275.1 Gossypium schwendimanii
TCCATTCATAGCCAACTGGGTGGATTACGTAGAGGCCGGGGTCAGATAGATTGCGGCTAGGTTCGACAGTAGATCAGACTGCTCGTTGTTAAGGCATCACTGTTTATTCAGAATAAACATTAGGTAATTCCGTAACCTTTTTCACCCCGATTCGTTCCTCATACATGGATCCGTGGTTAGGGTCGCCGATTTTTTAATTTTTCTGCTACGCCATAGGAGTGCCAGCGATCCAACAATTTATGCCTAAATACCTTTTCTATTTCCCATTTGAACTATCTAATCACTATTTCTTTTAATTAACAAGTTTTGCACATTTTTCAATTGTCTTTTTTAACAAATTAGACATGCAATTGGTGAAGTTTCTTAACAAAATTTTCGTACAACAATTTATTATACCATAAACCACAAAATAATATTAAAATAAATTTTCTTCTGACTTTAAATTTGTGGTCCTGAAACCACTGTTCCGATTTCACTGAAAAGGGGTTGTTACAGTGCTAATGATCTTATATGTAAATGTATGTTTTGGTAACTTGTGTGATGTTGTATATGACTTTAAAATGGAAAATTGTGTATGGAATAGTATGTTTAATGATAGTATGTAATGGTTAAGTGTATGGTTGAATAGTTGAGTTGATGTAAGTTGACTTGAAATGGTTTGGTGCCAAATTGAGATGTATTTAATTGGCAATGGTTATATACAACGCTTGGTAAGCTTGAGTCTAGAAAAAGCTTCCATAAGCTCGATTAAGGCTAGAATTTAGTTGTATATCATATTATGAATGTGTTTAGGATATGAATTTTTGTTTAAATGATATAATTATAGTGTGTTTGACGATAGTTTCTCCGACAATGACTATAGCATCCTATAACTCAGACCTGATGATCGAGACGGGCAAGGGGTGTTACCTTCTGGTCTTTCTTGTGTTGGACATAAAGGAAACTTCATTAGCTTTAATAAATTTAGGAGAATAAACTTTCTTACTTTCAAGGGATACCCAAGACTCCTATGGCCTGATTTGAACCTTTTGGGGGCTAGGATCTCATCAAGCTTCACACTCTAAGCAGTTAACTTCTAAAGAAAAACTTTGAATTTGGAAAGTTCTTTTTAGAATTATTCAAAGCTTCCTCTTTCTCTTATAATTCCATTTTAAGCTTTCCGTTTTCTTATTTCAAAATGCACACCTCTTAACCGTAGAACAAAGTACAAACACTGCGCAGAGAAATAAGCATAAAACATCAATAATTATAAAAATAGTTTTACTACAAGTGCGATAGGTCGATTGTAATATTTCTAAGTGTTACAATGGAACACACTATATTTCAAGGATCAGATCCAAATAAGATTAGGTAATACAATGAATGAACAATGTCCAAGCATGAAAACAAAGATTGATCACAAAAGAAATTCGAATTTCAGTGTAAGTAGGTTGATAATATGTTGGTTCAAGGCATGAGTTGAGTAATGCTACTCGTATTATCTTTGCAATGGAAGCTAGAAAACGTTTGAATTAGGGTTGCGAGGTATTCCTTACTTATGTAGTTATCTTAACCATTGAAATTCGAATGAATTTGAGCTCTGTGTGAATTTTTGGATGTGTTTCTGGAAGAGTAGCCCAGTTTACCTCCTAATCACGAGGTAGAATTTGCCATTAAAGTTCACCCTTGTACAACTGCAACACCTATTGCCCCATATCGTATGGCTTAAACTAAGTTAAAAGAGTTAAAAGTGGATTTGCAGGACTTGTTAGATCAAGCCTTTATACGGTCCAATATATTCGGTATTGTTTGTTAAAAAGAAATATGGCTCAGTGCGAATCTACATTGATGCAACTAAATTGGATAATGATAAAAAAAACAAGTATTTTTTACCCTGAATTGATGATTTATTTGATCAACTAAAAGGTGCTTTAGTGTTTTCGAAGATTCACTTAATGTCTAGATATTATCAGTTAAAGGTAAAATAATGTGATGTGCCAAAAACCACTTTTCGAACAAGATACGAGCATTACAAATTTCTAGTGATGCCATTTGGGTTCATGAATGTTCCTGCAACATTCAAAGATCTCATGAAGAAAATTTTTCAACCATATTTAAATCTGTTTGTGGTGGTGTTATTGTTGAACTCCTTATATACTTGAGGTCTAAGGAGGAGCACGATAAGCATCTCAGAGTTGTGTCACATGTACTACGTGAGAAACAATTGTACAAGAAACTTAGTAAATGCAAGTTCTGGTTATAAGAGGTGGTGTTTCTTAATCATGTAATATTAGTTGAGGGAGTATGTGTGGATCCTATGAAAAATAAACTATCTTACAACGGAAGCCACTAAAAAATGTTACGGAGGTTCAGATTTTATTGGGCCTGGCTGGTTATTATCATCAATTTGTTAAGGGATTCTCAAAAGTAGCCTTATCGATGACTCGACTATTACAAAAGAATGTGCCATTTGGGTGGGGTAGAAAATTTTAAGACAATTTTGAAAAATTAAAATAGATGGTAATAGAGGCTTTGATGTTGACATTGTCGGAAGGATTTTGTAATTTTCAGTGATGTTTCATTAAGTGGGCTTGGTCGTGTTCTGATGCAAAATGGGAAAGTAACCACATATGTATTGCTATAGTTGAAGATGCATGAGCATAATTACTAACCACACTATGGTGTACGAACACTGAAGAGAATTAGTACAAAATATAAGGATTTAAAAGTGGATTTTACTGCAAGTATGATAGGTTTGTTGTAATATTTATAGGTGTTAAAATGGAACAATCTAAGTATTTCAACGATTGAACCCAATGAATTACCAAATTGGTAAACGTGTTTGTTAAATTAATTACGAGCTAATCAATTACCAATCTAATCGAGTTAAAAATTGCTTGTACCAACCAAATGTGAAAATATAATAACTCTAGATTCTAAATTAACAAGTGAAAATGCCAAACTAACTTTCTTCCTTTCTTAGTAGGAACAATGTGAATGGATCGAAATGATGGTTGAATAATTCATGAATTACTAAGTTAATAAACCTATGATGATTATATTATTTTCCAAATTTAGCTAGGAATCTCCTCTCACTTTCATCCTAAACTAAAAGATACCACCTAAGCTCTCCTCTTATTCTCACTTAGGCATATAGATCTCCTATTGGTCTCACTATTTTGAATAGATGTATCAAAGTCCTACACGATAGAGTCTCCTCTCGGTTTCACCTATCTAGATCTTCCACTAGAGGCATCAATTCTAGTGTTATTTGCAATTTAATACAGATGAACAAACAACTATTCAATGAGTAGCTAATAACTAAGTAAAGTAACCTACTTATCAATCAACCAATAAAAAGATTCAACACATGATTAAACTTAAATTCCACACAGGCATTTTAATAAACACATGGAAGGCATAAAATATAAGAGATAAAGGTTGAGAAAATTCTAATTAATAGATAAAAATCTAATGAAGTGCGAGATTTTAATCCATCTCCATCCACAAGGTTCTAGCAAAAGTGAAGAAACAAAAATCCTACAAGAAAAAGAAAATAAAAATGAAAACCTAAACTAAAAATAGAAGAGTAAAAATGATCTAATGTCTAACCTATTTCTTTTACACTAGGCTAACCAGCCAAATAGTTTATATAAGGTGGTATTTATAGGCAAAATGTATTTGAACTAACATTGACAATTATGACCTTTAAATAAAAAGTAACTTAAACTTGTTTATACACAAAACCCAAATAGTTTTTCACCCATAAAACTTTAGTGTGGTGACACCCATGCTTTGGTGTCGCGAAAATTGTGCCAATGGGCACTAGCTTGAGTTGGGGCACTTGGTGTTGTGACACAGTCTTTCTAGTATTGCGACTTTGATGATAATAAGCACAGAGTTCCCTTCAGTTCAAGGTTTGACTTGGATTCGCAACCTCAAGAGCTTGGATTACAAATTTGAGGCTTAGTGTTGCGACACTCTATTCTCAGCATCGTGACCTCCAGAACAGGCTGCTCTAAGTTAAGTTTTGGTGAAGTTAAATTTCCTCAAGGTGGTGGAAGGGTTTGCGTCGCGACACACAGGCTTTTGTATCTTGATGTTTTCATTCAATCCCTCAATTACTTCTTTACAGAAGCTCAAATCAATCACTAGACTTCCAATGAGATAAATTTGTGAATTTTGGTATCAAATGTAAAAGAAATGCAATAAAAATAACTTCTAACATAAAATATAATAAGTGACAAAAAAGAAGAAAAAGCTTCATAAAAAATAAAGAACAAACTATTTAAGTGTGAAAAGAACTTAATTGGACATGAAAATAAGATAGATCAATTACCTAATGCATGACTTAGAACTAGTTTTTGTTGTATTTGCATTGAAGATCTAGTGGCATTATCTGTGCAATGAGAAATGAAATATTTACACCAACCAGAAAAGACTCAAATATCTCCTCACCCAAAACGAGTTAAATTTGAGATAGTGCATGTTAAACTAGTTGCTGAAAGATTATGACTGTGTGATAGATTATCATTTTGGAAAGGCGAATGTTGTTGTTAATGCCTTAAGCTGGAAATCCATAGTTGAAATATATTCATGTTTTCTCATTTGAGCACGTATAATGAAAAAGGATTGCTAGCTAAATTGTCAGTAAAGCCAAATCTAATTAAGTAGATTTGGAGCACAAGTTTTAGGTGTCAAGATAAACAATAAAAAAAGAATGTGTTGGATCTAGTTCCCTAAGTATTGTATATTATTTTGTACACTTGTAACTTTTTTGAACATATTGGTTAATAAAATTATTCAAGAATTAGATTAATACTCTTTGTATATTGTCCTCATGTGGTTTTTGTATGTAAAGAAAAATAGAAGCAAATTTTAGTTCACTGGTTGTGTAATGTTTATCTAATATTAAGCGGTATTTCGTGGTTGGATTGTAATATGAAAAGACAAATTATATTAGTAGACAAACCTAAACATGTCCTTAGTCTAATATGTTCTTAGGCGTCGGAGCATATAACTCATAGAAGATAGAGACATAGATGTAATTGACTGGACTAACAATACATCGAACTGGACCCAAGAAAAAAAGATCATGAATCCTTCTATAGATTTATTCACTTGTGACGTGCATAGTATAACATACCTTAATCCTGAGTGGATGATGGACTATGTATGTGTTACTTGTATATTTTGATGTAAGTAAAATCTTGAGTTCGAATAGATAACAAGTTGAAAGCTAGTGCGTTAGGTATACGACTTTTGCAATATGTAGAATCATTCATAATAGTGGAATTCATAGCCCAAGAAATAGGTAAATAACATCCTTTCATTGGCATTACATGATAGATGAAAAGTAAACATGGCCACGAGTGGTTTGTCTTTTTAATGAATGATTTAATTACTATTTGATAGTAGTTAACTTTTCATGAAGGAAGATGTAATCTTTACAATGAGATAAAATAGAATCTTTTTGAGAGAGCGAATTTATCCCAAAGAGGTTAAGGATATCGTATGAGAGTAACTAACCGCTTCTCTAGCCTCCTTCGTGAATGACAAGAGAGATCAACACCAACTAGAACAAATAAAATATAATTATCGCAGCTTTAATGCAAGTGTGATAGGTCAGTTGTAATATTTGTAAGTGTACAATGGAACAGTTAGAGTATTCCAAGGATCGAACCCAAAGGATTCATCGATTTAATGATTTATATTAAAAAATACATGTAAGAAAGGAGTTTAGCTAGCTACTCACTAATTTCTATAGTACAACAATACACAATTTAATGTGAAATTAAAGTAATTAATTACCTAAAGCAGAAAAACACTAAATTGTAAATAATGCAAAATATAAAAATAGTAAATATGATAACAGGCAATGGTTGGTTGATTTCCATGTTGTTGACTAACCTTTGAATTAGGGATCTAAATCGATCACACTCCAAAATTTGCTCCATTTTACCTCTTAGTCTCAACTTTACCAACTTAGACAAATTAGTCTGGTTTATCTCTCGATCTCACCGGCTAACCCATGAGTAAAGAATTGGTGCCAAATAAAATTACCTCTTGGTCAAATTTATCTAGATTTTTCCTTAAGGGCATCAATCCTATGTTTTGAAGTTTATTCGATTTAGTCCAGTTTTGCGATTTAGTCCTCAAACCCAAAAACTAACCAAACAACATTTCTATCAACCAACCACCTAGGGTTTATTTATCGATTATCATATTAAAGCTAACAAACATGAAAGAAATAACTATGGAAGCCATTAACATAAATTTGATTAAAAAGATGAAAGCTTTGCTTTTTAACTTAATAAATTTAAACGAAAAGCAATTAACACAAAGATAAAGAAAATAGAACACTAAATATGAGAGCTTTAACAGATGAAAAGAAAGAAAACTGAAATAACAGTAAACTAAAGGTTAAAATATGATTACAACTAAATTTAAAGTACTAAACATGTAAATAAACGTAGTTATAGTAATAACTTATCTAACTACCATTAATATTAAAAAGAACAAGAAAATGTGCAGGAAAAGTAAACCCTAAGCTATGAAAAAGAAAACTATCCTAAACCTAAGCTAAAAGATGAAAGAAACTCTAAAACTAAGGAGCTTTCTAACCTAAACTACAACCTCCCTTTGTTCTCAACCAAAAGTGGCTTTTAAAAGTTGATTACAACCCAAATTTTAGTGATTAATATACCCCTAGACTTTGTATTTTGATTAGTTTTGTTGTTAAACAAAAACTACCCATACAGTCATTTTTCTTCACGTTAGGCAACGATATCGTGATACTCGGGTTAGGTATCATGATACCAACAACAGTCTTGAAAAAGGGGGTCGTTTAGGAGTTGGTTATCACGATATCACTGTGAAGTGCCTCGATCATCTTCAATTTAGCACTGTCAGGGGTATCACGACTTCCATGGTTTGATGTCGTAATACCCCATTATAGGTAAGTTTTAGCTCATGTTTGGGCCTCTGATGACTCCAGACTACACTCAATCGATCGTTAGGGTCTAAATGGCACATTTGGCCAATTTGGGTCTCAAAATTAGTATAAAACACAGTATTTCATTTATTAAGACGAAGAACAAAAAGTAAATAAAAACACAAAAAACACAGAAATTGCTCGAAAACAAACTCGTAAAGTATAATGAGGAGCGTAATTTGACATATCTTTACGAAAAATGAGTGGCTTTCGTAATGAATTGTAATTAAGGAGAGCTTAGCCATTATATTATAGTGGAATGACTTCATGAATAAATGAGTTAATAATTAATAGGCAAAAATCTAGAACTTAATTATAAATCATTTGATCCCTATTCATTAATGTCCAATTAGTCCCTCTGTTAGCTCGTTGAAATCGAAAATGAATTGCATGTTGAATCAATTGAACAAAAATGGATAAATAGGAAACATTCAAAAATGAATGTGGTTTTCTCACTAAGTATGAAAATGACTTGAGAATTAATTTATGGTTTTTTGAATTGTTAATTAATTAATTAATTTAAGTTTGAAAATGGAAAAACTTAAATATATTTTCTCATAGATTATTTTACGATAAAGTTATTTAATTAGAAAATTATTTAATTAGAAAATTAATTAATTTAATAAATAATGTCTATTTTGAGAAATAAAAAACATGTACTGGGTTGGATTAAATTATAAAATGCTAGGTTAAAAGTCTAGGAAGCAAATATAATTGAACATAATACATGAAAGGCCCGAATCCCCATTGTAAAACATATGAGGGGAAGCACAACGTATTAGCCCCTGTCTGTCCTAGTTCAACAAGGAAGTTGTTTTTCTATTGAAATAGATTTCCATTAATTCAACAAGGGTTTCACTTCTTCTCCTTATAAATAGATGGCACCAGTAGGGCTAAAAACACAATAAGTTTTACACAACTTTGAGATATTGTTATTCTGCCTGAAAATAATAAGAATTTATTTCATGTATAAATTCCATTTTTCTAAATAACAATTCTACCGATTTCTTTTAAATAGAGATTTTTGCTTCCCACTGAAAGTAAAGCAAATAATTTTTTGTTATGTTTTTTATTCAAATTCGTTTGAGCCTAAACTTGATGCATTTTGTGGTACAAGAATAGCCAAGAAGACGATTCGGTTGAAGGCTGGGAATAAGGATCCATCTAGCTGAAAACACAGATACGATTTCGAGAAAATTTTATTGTTGTAAATATCATAAACCAGCTAGATTTTCAAAATTTTAATTTTCCATTATGCAAAAAAATTATTTTCGAACCGGATTTTTTCCAACAGAGTGGTCGAGAAAAGTCAATTCGTGGATGTTAACATCAATAGTGGTGGTTGTTTAATACCATAATCGGATATGTGTGCCTAATGATGATGATTTAAATAGTCAAATTCTTCAGGAAGCACATATTAGTTCATTTGGTTTACGCCTGAGTGGTATGAAAATATATCGTGATTTATGAGAATTGTATTTGTGATCGGTAAGAAATAGGAAATTAGCGAGCAACAATAGACTTTGTTTCAGGTTTACCTAATTTGCCTACGAAAAGGAATGCCATCTGGGTTGTAATGGATTTGTCGATAAGGTCGGTTCATTTTCTAGTTGTGAGGACTGATTAGTCACTTTAGAACCTATCTGAAGTATATATTCAGGAGATAGTCAAGTTGCACGGTGTTCCGATATTAATCATATAAGATAAAGATCCTCATTTCACGTCGAGATTTTGGAAACAACTGCATGAATCTATGGGTATGAGTTTACATTTTAGTTTGAGCTTTCATCAACCATCAGATGGCCAATTTGAACGTTTGATACAAGTTCTTAAATATATGTTGCAAGCTTGTATAATTTATTTTGAAGGTAGTTGGGAACGTTACTTACCTTTGGCTGAGTTTGTATATAACAACAACTTTCAGTTGAGCATCCAAAAGACTCCATATAAAGCTTTATATGGTCGAAGGTGTTGAACATCATTATGTTGAATTGAATTGAATGAAAAAAATATAGTTGGGTTAGATTTGATTTGAGAAGTTGAAGATAAGGTTCATTTAACACCCCTAATCCGTCTCTGTCACCGGATTAGGGTTACAGAGTGTTACTGTACAAAATAGAACATTTAACTTTAAAACAGAATAATAATTTAACTTACAAATTAATTTCTAATTACTCAATTTAATCATGGCAGTAATACATATTTGGGCCTTAAAAATAAGTTGGAAGAAATTGAGATCAATATGAACAATTCAGAAAATTTTAAGAACATGAAAATTTGAGAGACAGGGGTCACATGGCCGTGTGACATAGCTCAGAGTGTATGGACATTCGATTTCAATGATGTAGGATTTTTACATATCTCTAATAAGATTGCTGCTGTTGATCCATGTGATGTAGGATGCTCATGATTTTAGTTTTGCCTAATTGTGTGGTAGCTTTGAATGATGGAAAGGTAGGTATCGGCTCGGTCTATTCAGGAATAATAGGTCCAATAGGTGTCATGAAATCAGGCTCCGACTCAACTGGATGATTGGGTGGTTTTGTATCGGATTGTTCATCAATGAGTTGCTAGCAATGCGACCTACTATTCTAGCAATGTCATTATCCGTAATATTGCATTGCTGGTGGAAAATGAGAGTAACCAGCCTGCTTTGCAGAACAATCTCGAATTTCCTTGTAGATAAATCTTTCCCACATTGATAGACCTTTCTGTCATGATCGCATTTAACAAAAACATTCATTCCATCGTGAGGATAATTGGGGTGGCTTAAGGGTGGCTTTAGTTTTGGGAAAGAAAATTATGGAGAAAGAAATAATAGAAGGGGCGACGAAAAGGGGATTTAGGGGAGGTGAAGGTCGATGGTTTGTCATATGTTAGGGTGTTATAAGGGGATCTATTTATAGGGGTAATTTCAGGTTAAATTTTGCTAAAGTAGAATTCTATTAAAACAAGTAAACATTTAACTTGAGAGAATAAAACACTAAAAGTAAGGGGATTAGTTTTAAATAAAACAAAATCCTTTTATTATAAAAAAAGGATAAATTAAAATAATATCATATATATGTATA
>CM025252.1:8528651-8539340 GCA_013677275.1 Gossypium schwendimanii
GAATATTATTAGATCTTTTGAAATGATAATTAAGTAAATTAGTTTTATTTTAAAAATATATAAATATGTCATGAGAGTTAATTTTTGAAACTTTTAAATAAATTTAAAAATAAAAATTTTCCTTCTAACAATTATTTTATTTTATTTTAATAATTTTAGAATTTATTATAAATAGATTATAAGTGAATAATGGTTTACATTTAAAAAAAAAATTCTAAAACATAAATGTATACCTATTATATAAATATGTAAAAATGCAATTATTTAAATGAATATAAAAGATGACATTAAATGTGTGAATAAAGTAATTTCGTTTTTGAAAAAAAATAAAAGAAAACACTTCATCTAAAATGCCAATCATTTTCTTATGAATTATTTGATTTATCAAAGATTATTAGGAATAAGTTGAATAGAATTAAGAACCGAAAGCCGAGGCTGTTTTTTGTTGTTTGACTAATAAGGCAAAAGGTCAAGGGTGGAAAGCTGATGTTTTGCAGGTTTAGCGTCGGTCCATTATTCTTTTTTGTATGCATAAGTTAACTTTCATCATTAGATATTAATTGATGAAAAAGGAAAGTTTAAACCAAGTTGCGTGGGGGATAAGCATTGATCCATGATCCAAATGGTTCCACGTAGGAGAAACAAAGAGAGATAGGCGCTGGTGCATTTCCCAGCCATGACGGACCTTTTGGGTGGAGACAGCAGCCACGTAGCCTCCACATTCACCATTCACAACAAACAATTCATTGCTTCTTCTATCGGGCTTTGCGTGTATGGTTTTATCAAGAGAAAAATGGAAAGTACTGACCAAATATAAATTTCCCTACTTAGAGTTCCAGAAATGGCTTCACATTGACAAAGGTAATAGAAATTTCCTCTCCCTTTTCTTCACCAGTGCCTGTCGACAACTTCTCAAACGTATAGGAAGCAAAATACCAAGCCATATAGCCATAATGGATAGCCAGTAGTGCCTAAAATAAAGGGATAAATACGATAATAACATTAGCATAATAAATGCAATGGCCCAAAAAGTAGCCACACCTACATCAGTCCTGCATCAAGCCAACGGATTCTCATCAACAACATAGAAAACCAATGTAAGACATGATATGTCCGAAAAAGAAAATTGTACTCAGTAGGAATTATAACCTCTGACTGGCACTATACTTATTATAAGTGTAGTATTATATGATATAACTCCAGTTTTAGTAGTAATAGTCAAAGATCACCAAAAAGCTTCAATCAAATTTTAATTAAAAGCAGACTGTCGGGTGAGTGGACAATAGTTACGCTATTCAAGGGCTTCTTAAAGCAAGATGACATGGTGCGTGCTATCTGCATCAGGATATTGCACTTAGTTATCTTGCACCTAAAGCAGTTAATTACTGCAATTTGGTCCTAGTACATCCCATTTCAATTCAACAGCAGTATCTAAGTACTAAACCCATGTATGGGACCAAATGTGGGTCATCATAGCTTGTTTACCCCTAAAATGAGTATTACCTCTTTCACTAGTAAGCAAGCTAGATAGTTTCATACAATAAAAAATGGGATTCAAAAATTAACTAAATCTATAATCAGATCACCGTCAGATAAAAAATACAGTTAGACCATTGTGACTAAGCATCTTTCATTGACCTTGCTGTTGTAACTCAAAAACTTAGGAGCTAAAAGAATGACAATTAGGTATGACCTAATACTCTTTGTTCAATTGCATGGAATCCATTGATGGACATTGGCATAACAATGACTTTCTAATAGCAATAATCAAAAGCCTGAAGAAAAAATATGTGCAGTGACTACCGTATAACATCACAAAAAAACACTCGTGTTATATTCATGGTGTCGAAAGTTGGCTGCTAAATGGCTAGACACCACAAGTAGAAATCTACCTCATTTGAAGTGTTTTGAGGAAATTTCAAGTCACCCTAGCTGGAGAACAACCAACTCATCAAAAATGTAAGCCTCTTTCAAAAGAAAAATTAAATGTGACCAACGTAAAATTCATCCTTCGGTTGCCTTAGACTCAAGTATTACAATTTCAGTAGTGAATCAAATATGCTCTCACTTCAACAAAGATAAATTCCACTTCAAATGCTAACCCTGGGATGAACAATAGAATTTTAAACAAGAATCAACAATTTTTTGCAAAGCTACAAGCTACACCAATGCATTTAAAGAACATCACGGAAACCACAATGTTCCACAAGCTCAAGTACTTGCATGACCCGATTGCTGAATAGGGCAACCATCAATTATCCTTCTTAGAAGCTAAACGTGGAGATTTTCTCACTTTGATCGATTTAATAATTGTCAATACTACCAGCAATATGATGATGGAAGTTGGAACAATACCAAATTTCAAATCCACTTGGTTTTTATTATATGTGAAATTACTCTTTTATAGAGAAAAAAAAATTGAAATATATTTTATATTTCTGATTACAAACCGAACAAATAAGCAAGAAGTGATATGGAAAAGGAAAAGGAAAAGGAAAAGAAAAATTGGAAAAAATATATTATTACTTTTTCAAATTTCCAACCCAGGAAATATTATACTTATATTGAAATTAATTTTTAATTCAGAGAATATAAAAAATATTTTTTACATGCTTTATTAGATACCGGAGTTACAACCAGTAGTTACATTTTCTATAGAAAAATGGAACCTATGAATAATACTATAAGTAGGTTAATTTATACATAGAAACACGCAGATAAAAAAATGCGAAATTTAGAAGTAAAATATTAAACAAAATAGGAAAAGGAAAAGAAAAATAAATCGTACCAAGAAGTGATATGGGGTTTGGGAGAGAAGAGGATAAGAGCAGGGCATTTGTTTTGGGACCTGATCTGGTAACCTCTGAGTTGATCAACGAGCTTAGAACGAGTTATCATTTCTCGAAATCGGAGATATTTCTTCTCCGACCTCTGTAACCAAACACTCTTTGCTTCTCTCACAAAAGAAACAAACAAGCTCTGTTTGGGTTTATTTTTCCTGTTTTATAGATGGTATTGGAGACTTTCGTTGCGATTAATTATGTATGATAATTACAACTGATCGCATGGATGAGGTACCGAAGCCTGCATGCAAGTTTTTGGGTTTACATGTGAATTTTCGCTGATTTTGGTGCGGAGAGTTACCACAATATTTGATTTGGGTACAAAAATCGACCCAGATTCAATATGCTTCTCCATTGGTATAAATCCGCAATATTTCTTTTATTATTATTATTAGCAAAATATATAAATCAGCCTTTAATTTCATTTTTTTTTTTTAAACTAAGAGACAGATCGCAACAGATTTCATTGATTCATAAATCCATAAATTGAAATTCACCTCAAAATGACAATTTGCTTAAAGTTATAGGTTGTTAAACAACTAATTAATCAATAACCGATACTATCTAATTCTACTTTGTAAGTCTACCGCCGGCATTTACAAAATCAGCTCCCTCGGACATTCATATAATCCATGGTTCAATGAAAAAGAGAGCTTTTCTTTAGAGCTATATTTCAGCTCGACCACAAAAAATCAAAAGAGGTAGTCGATGCCCATTTAACTGTTGAGCGTTGAGAGCATGCCTCCAGTACCAGTAGGTAGCACAACCTCCCAACCAGGGCCTTTGAGGGGAACTGCATCAGTACTAGCCTGGGCCTTCTCTTTATCACTAGTATCAGCAATAAGGTCGCTGCGATCAAGAATCCTCTCAAGATCCTCATCACTGATATCTGTCTGAATCATCTTGTCCTCGGCAGTTTCTTCATCCCGGAGTAGTGCAAGTAGATCTTCTTCCTGAAAGGTTTCTCAGGAAATCAGTCTGCATCTAACATGATAATCTTTCACAAGGACAAAGGCATTGGTGAAAGATCCAAGAGCACGTAGTGAGAGAAATGGATGGATGATAAAACGAACCTCAACAAGATCATTACTCTGCTTCCGTTCTTGGTGGAACTGCCCTTTTCCAATCACCACATGTTCTAGCTTCAACTTACTATAAGCTCTTTTCAAAATGCGACACTGTTAAAAACCACCTCTCAGTTTTTCTCAATCTCGATGGGCAGTAGAAATACTTACCAAAAAGGTCCACATATAGAAAAGAGAAACAGTGAATACCTCAACA
This sequence comes from Gossypium schwendimanii, assembly GCA_013677275.1. NCBI lineage: Eukaryota > Viridiplantae > Streptophyta > Magnoliopsida > Malvales > Malvaceae > Gossypium > Gossypium schwendimanii. Next base: position 8,532,776 of record CM025252.1, read on the forward strand.
GATTGTGCTGTTGCAAGTCTGTAAACATGAACAGGTTTGGTTTGTCCAATGCGATGACATCTATCCATGGCTTGCAAATCCATTTGTGGGTTCTGCAGTAGACAGTCAACACAACAAATTAGGCTTTAAATCCATTAACATTTCAGGAATCACAGAACAAATAAACACGAGAAATTAGCACTGAATACCCAATCACTATCATAAAGTATACACGTATCAGCTGCAGTCAGGTTGATACCCAGACCTCCTGCCCTTGTGCTGAGAATAAATATCCTATAGTCACTGTTCACATCATTGAACTCCTGGATCTACTTGGAAAAAGAAAAACAATACAAAGTAGCCAGTTAATAAATACAACTAATAAGAAATCCAAAACTGCAACATGTCCCATGAAGCACATACAGGCAGAGAACATAATTAAAAAAGACTAAAAGACTAACGGACTCCTTTGGAGACACTTGGGAAATTTTGTTCTTGTGAAAACCATACTACACAGATGAACTAATTTCTGAGCAAAACATGTATATTTGCTCTGATGTAGTTTCAATTTTAAGCTGATTTGAAAGAACTAAAACAAATTACAATGTATATATAGTACTCATGACTTCATACATACCTGTCTTCTCCTTTCTTCTAATTTCACACTACCATCAATCCTACAAACATTAAATCCCTTTTCACTAAAATAGTAATCCATTATATCCAGAACCTTCGTCCACTGGCTAAAGATGAGAACCTGTTGATGAAAGGCAGGGAGAATGAGTAGACAGCTTTTAGCTTAAATAAATCAACGAGAAAACATACAAACTAAGAGAGCTTATAACATACCTTGTGTTTACGCTCAAATAACCGAGTCAACAACCGTTCAAGCAATTGAAATTTCCCACACTGTTCGACAATCTGCTCTACAGGTGGATAAAAATCTGTCACAAACAATAGAGCAGGGTAAGTGAAACTGCCAAGTATTCTTTCAGAACAATTTTTCAAAAAATTTCACAAGGGAGGTACATGATCCATCAAAGGCAGCTTCTAGGAGATCTGGATGGTTGCAATTCTTCCGAAGCTGAATCATCAAATTGTTAAGCTTCCCTTTCATACCACGCCCTGCAGCATTGCAATGTAAACTATCATACAAATTGCAACAGAATATAATGCAGAATGCTTATAATTAAGATTTTGTGTTTATCAATCAGCAGAGTAATAAAATTTCTGAATATCGATCTCTTAGTTCCTCTGCCTTTTCCTTGTTTTCCTCAAATTGAAATGTTAGTAGTGGTGCTTCTAAGATCAAAACTCAAAGCTGATCTAATATACCCGAGTCACCCCTATCTCGTAGATGTGATTCCAAAGTTTTATTAAGCAAATGATCTTGGAAATTCCTTTGGTACTCAGTCAGCGAAGCATATAATATGATCTCTTTTTTACGAGGGAGCATCTGCTCCACATCAGATTTCATTCTTCGAAGGAGAAAGGGGCGCAATATAGCATGGAGTTTAGCTACCACCTGCAAGTTTAAAAAAAAAGGGCCAAGAATTGTATTTAATTTATAATTCTTGTTTCAGAGGTAGGGGAAGGAAAACAGTCAGAAAGGTGCATACTTGAGCCCTTCGTTTCTCTTCCATTTCTTCCTTTGACACCTCACCATTACTTTTTCCCGAAAAATCAAACCTAAACATTTAAACCATTTCATAAATGAAATAGCAGTAGAACAACGCAGCAAATATCATCCAGCAAGAGGAAAAGCCAAATGGATCAATAATTCAAAGAATAGAAACCCTGAACATCATAACATCCCTGCCAGCAAATTTTAAGGACCTAAGAGGCCAAAAGAACTAGAGAAGAGGACCATGGTTTTCAAGATATGCACTCAGGTTAACATTAGAAATCAATATAGTAAGCTAAATGAGTAACTCTGGAAGAATAGCCCATGATTATGAATGTCACAGGGCAATTACTAGAAGTGGAACCTTGACAATGTAACTAGTAAGCTAATATGTTAGTTCGTACCATATTTTAAACAACTTACCATGACTCAAATTCTTCATGAGATTGAAAAATATCAGGCAAAATGAAATTTAACAATGACCATAGCTCTGCCAAATTGTTCTGCAGAGGTGTTCCAGTTAAGAGGAGCTTATTGCCAGCACGCAAGTGTTTCAATTCTTTCACTAATTTGCATTGGAAGTTTTTCAATCTGTGCCCCTATAAGCAAAAGGATAACAGTTTGAATGGATCATTTGCGCATCCACAAGTTTCAAGTTTTCACGTATATAGAAGTAAAGCCAGACCAGGCTATAGACAATCTGGGATAAAATACTACTAACCTCATCAACCACAACATATTTCCACTCATAATGCCTCAAAAATTTCTTTGCATCATTCATTGCCATCTCATAAGAAGTAACAACTACTGGAAAACTGGCGCCAATTACTTTAGGCATGTGCTTCCTACGAATCTCATCCCTTTCTTTCTGAGTTCCATGATAAATAATGGCATTAATTGAGGGCGTAAACCTATTTAACAAGAGGAGAAAGAATAATTAAAAGATGAAATTTGAATTTATGCTTGTATACATGAAACATACAACTGATTTTACCTTGCAATCTCATTCATCCAATTAGAAAGAGTCGACAAAGGAGCAATAATCAAATAAGGCCCATCCATCCCATTTCCTTTCAAATGTGCAAGAAAAGCAATCGTTTGAATTGTCTTTCCAAGACCCATCTGATCTGCAAGGATCCCATTTAGCCCATTTTGCCATAAGGAGATCAACCATTTCACACCTTTAAGCTGATAAGACTTCAATTTTCCACCAGTCAACAATGGTACAAGTTCTCCCTGCTCCTTCTCATTTTTTTCTTCCTCAGTCAAGTTTTCATCTTCAGCGTTCTCAGTCTCTCCCTCTTTAGATCTTGTAAGCATTGCTGCAACAGCCCTCTTGACCTTCCTCTGGAAAAAAAAAAGGAAATCAAGGTTTCAATTTAAATTACAACGATCTCAATGTTACCAGTAGATCAGAAACATACAACCTGCATACTAACAATGTTCTCAAATAAACTATTGTCATACAAGAACTATTGAGTTAAACCAAATTGTTACAGAGGGAACAGGAGAACTGAATAATTTGCATACATTGCAAGCCAAGCAATAACAGAAGAAGAAGAAAGAATAAACACAACTAATTTTGTGATAGCATGTATATAATATGTAGGCATTCCATGTTGACAGGGTAAATAAAGCAGAAAGAATACATTGTTGTACTGGTTAGCAGCTCTTCTTTTTGAACCTCGACCTCTCTTTGTCTGAGCAGCTTCAGGCTTAGGTACACTCTACCAATATTATAACAGATGATCAGAAAAAACCAGACCAATTAAAATAGTAAAAGTGCACGCAAAAGAAAGGTGAGAGCGGAATACAAATGTTATGTCCTCCATCTTTTCAAGCAAAAACTCTGAGTACATCTGGGTTTGGGTCAAAAGCTCATCCAATCTAGTAAACTGAGTATCATTCAAGTGCACTGACTCTTCAGGCTCCCCTTGTTTTATCTCCTCTTTCAACCGAGCTTCCCTTAGCTTCTCTTCTTCCTCGACCATAGCCTCTGATAAAAGAGAAGTATCTCCATTTTTGGCATCTAGAACTGTTTCCTCCTCCAACTTAGTGATTTCCTCTTTGCACTTCTCCTACATTTTTGTAAGAATAAAAAAATATTATATAAAAACAAAAAGTAACACTTTTCAATCCTCAAAAACCTACAAATGACCTAAAAGTTTGTTTTAATACATAATAGAAGATCATATTTGAAACTTTCTGTCTTCCTTTCAACTTTCTTAGCTTACATTTTTCTTCATTTTCTCAACGACTAAACATAAGCAGTGAAAAACACTAAAACCTTTCAAACCACAGGGAACCAAAACCCTAGCGGGAACAAAAAAGAAGAGATAAAGTATATCCCAACAAACCTCATCTTCGAGAACCGAAGTCGGTGATTCAGCAGAAACGTCATTTCCCTTTCCATTCTCAGCCCCCATTTTCAAACCCTAAATGTCCTTACACCAAAAACAAAAAAAATTCAATAAAGTGAATATAAAAAAGGAAATAATCAAATTCTAAGATATTAAAACATATGAACTAAAGCTTTAGTTTCAACCAAATACAGAAACCAGCCTAGGGTTTTGAATCGTCGAAAGCGAAGTAACGCCACTCCAACAAGTAAAAGCACGAAATGTTTAACAAAGAACTCAACATACAGTGAAAAAGCTTCCACTCTCAGCGAGATACCAGAGAGAATCGAAAGTCGGAAACGTCGAAAAGGAAAAGCGAGCAGAATAGAGTGGAGCAGAGCAGAGCGCAAATGAGAGTAAAATTTATTTCGACACGAGTGGAGCACTTAAATTAAACATTAATTATGTTTATTTATTTTCTAATTGACTGTCTTGGTAGGTTTGGGCGGGAAAATGAAAGTTTGAGAAATGCCCCTAAGTTGTGCCATAAATAACACACTGGACTGAAATCTGTTTCTCATACTTGGAAGGGTATTTTAGCCAATGTAAAATTCTTCTGGGCCTAGAATATGTGGCCTTTACTGGTAGGTTATGGGTTCCCAAAATTGGGGCATGCTTTGTGCCTTCCACTATGATTTTCTTTTTCCTTTTTTCGACTTTCGAGGAACGGTGTGGGATTTCTACTTTCTAAATGATCTTTTTTTTTAATTTAACTTTTCAAATTATTTGATTTGATTAATAGTAATACTGTGTGTCTCGTTTGATAGTAGATATATTTGGCTTTTTTATCCATATGATTTTATTGGTTTATGTTTATTTAGGTTAATAGGAACATAAAATAAATGCTAAAATCATAATTATTAAATTATAGATGCTTTCTAAAAATCAAGATCATTACTATATATGAGAAGATTCGATCTCGCGTTCACAAGCTTAAGATTGAGAAGACCTGATATCTCATTTAAGAGTTTGGGAAGATCCGATATTTGATTTTTCTTCATTAATAATAGAAGGTTGAAGAACTGATTAATCATTATTACTTTCTGAAATCTTTTTCTTGAAAAAAAAAATTCGACCTTTTTGTTAACCATAATTTAATCGAAAAACCTGAAGACTGTAATAATATATTAAACAACAACATATTGGGAAAAAGAAAAAAAATAATAAGTCAAATAAAAAAACATAATTTATGCAAAAATGTTTACCGAGAGGTCTTTTACTTAAGGAGCCGAAAAGAAAATAATTTGTATTTTTTTTTACTTTATGCTCTCAGTCTTGACATTAAACTCCTTTCTTTTTCTCTTAGCACGGTCAAGACCTTATCAAAGGAAGATAATTCCTTAGCAAGACATATAAATCAAAATAAAATAAGTCACTAACATAATATATATGGGTATAAACCAAATCAATTAATTCTGAAATTTAGCTTTAAAGCCCATATTGGACCTTTAAGTTTAGTCTTTCAAGACCCATTGATAGGTATCGAAACCACCAAATATAAATTTCTACAATAAAATAACAGTAATAGCAGTATAGAGCAGTAGGGTCGAATCCACAGGGACTGACTATCTAATTTCGCCTTTTCCTGTGATCAGATTCGTTGTCGCAGTCACAGTCATGCCACGACCTGTGCGTAGTAATGCTGAAAGAATAAAAATGGGAGTTTAAATTGATAAAGATAATAAAATAAGGAAATACGAAGTGTAATAAAATAAAATAAAATAAAAACAGAATCGAAATTTCAAAAATAAATTTAAGCAAATAAAGTAAATTGGCAAATAAAATATTTTTAAGCTTAGCTTTAGCCTCAGAGTACTCTAATCTTGAATCAATCCTTTAAATAGATTTTCCCTTCCAAGCGATAAATTGGTTATAGCAATCGAGGATCTCTCAAACCGCCAACTCTTCCTCTCGTAGTTGATCCCGGTATTATCTCATGATTACTTTGTCGAAATGATGACCACGCTAAAACTAAAAAGAGTTTAGTTAATCATGGAGAGAATCATGCTTGAAAATAAATGGTTTAAGTGGAATTGTGGAAGATGAAAAGGGAAGGGCATTGGAAGGTAATAAAATAAAAAATGTTGAAAGTAAAAGAAAGAAAAAAAGAAACAGAATAGAAATTGTAGAATGAAAGTCACGCTGGAAAGGGAAAGAAAATAAATGAATTTGATTAATTCCAAAAGTCAAGTGTCTTTAATTAGGTGTAGCCACTAGGTATTTATAAATCAAAATTTTAAAAATTAAATTTAAACTAATTACAGAGTTTTAAAAAAATCCTTCAATCTTTATCCAACCACTTTTTTTTTTTAAAATCTTCAACCCTTCAATCTTTATCCAACTAATTTTAAATCTTCAATCTCTCAATCGAGCCCTCCTCTTTACTTTTTGTTCTAATTTAGCCCATTTTTGTAAGAGTTTGAATTCAACACATCAACTTCATTCCTAATAAGAAAAACCCAAATTTAATAGCACTTTATCCGATAATTAGTCAAAAATAAATATATTAAAAATATGAATTTATCTTGCTATCACCCATCATACATTAATATTTTATTATTAT
>CM025252.1:8552449-8572791 GCA_013677275.1 Gossypium schwendimanii
ACCTAAATTGTGACTAAATGGTAAGTTAAATTCTATGTTATACGAACTTACTAAGCTTAAATGCTTACTAGGTGTATTTTTTGTGTTTTTAGTGAATTGAAAGCTCGTTTGGGTTGGAAGCTTGTCGGAGCTATATCACACTATCCATCGACTCACTAGGTACTTTTGGTTGGTTTAAGTTTGGTTATAATGGCATGTATAGGTTATTTTGGCTAATGTTGGCCTATATGCTTTGTTGATATTTTGGCCATTTGTTTGGTTTGTGTTTTGGCATTTTGATGATAGAATAAGTTCAGTATATGGTATGTAAATATTTGATCTCTAATGGTTGATGAATAACTTAGTATGGTTGAATTATGGAAGATGAAAATTGTAGCATGATTATACATATTGAATATGTTCTTTGTGATAGGATGTAATTGTGGTAAATTGGTGCTTTGGTGCAAATGATTTATATGGTCATTTGATGCTAGTTTTAGTTTGGATTTTTGGTACCAAATGGTATGTTTTGTTAAGTGATCTACATGGTAAGTTTTGGTACAAATATGCATATATGTAAGCTGAACAATTGGTTATATTAAACACATGATTAGTCATATTTATAAATTGTTATTTGAGGTGCCTAAGGGTATATTGGTTGTATGTGATCATACCATTTGTATAAGGCTTGATTATGCTTATTTTGGATGCCTTATGATAGCTTGTGTATATGTGCATTGTTGGGTGTAGGTACATGTCAAATTGACAAAGAAATATGGCTTGTAAAATTGCCTATTTTAGTCCACACAGGCAGAGACACGGGTGTGTGTCTCAGTCGTGTGTGATACACGGCCAAGTGACACGGTCGTATGTCCCCTGTAGCTTTCAAAGGGTTGCAAGTCAGGCTGTTACACGCCCTAACACACGACCTGGCACACGGGCGTGTGACGTTACTTCGAAGGGTACACGGCCTAGCACACGAGCGTGTGGCCTAGCTGTGTGGCCCAAGTCAATGAGGTACACAGGTACAGACACGTGTAACACCCAAACCCGGCCTAGACGTTATGGTTAAATTAGAGAGTGTTACATAAAAGGGTTTTAAAACTGATGATACTTTGATAAAACCATGTTCAGTTACTTGATAAAACGTCCAAGTTTTATAAAACATATTAATATATATTACTGAAACCATTTCATGTTGTCCTTTAAAGTTAACCAATTATTTCTCAGCAAAAGTTTGAAAATCGCTTAAAACAAAATCACGCTCGTGTTTTTAGAAAAACATTTGTTCGCGTAAAATTGATATTTTGTTGAATCATCGCATTTTAGAAATCATAATGCAATCAAACCCCAAAAATTAAAACCAAATAGTCAAAAAAAAGTCCGGAGAGTCCAAAAATTACAAAATTCTCACGAAAACTGGAAATTTTAGTAAAATCGTTAAATAATTATGATAATAAAAATAGTTTTCATCAATGGTCTCTGTTGAGCCTCCGTCACACCGACCCGCCTATATCTATGGATTACTTGAACATAACTGACAAATAGATGCGAGTTTTCGTAAACTTAGTGTGTAACCCAACAGAGATAGTCATGCAACATATACAGAATTTCATATACAGTCAGATACAGATTCAAACCTAAGTCCTTAACAGAAACGAATATCAGAATAAGATGTACAGAACATATATACAGAATCCTACCTCCATCCTCTACACACCATTTTCGACCATCCCATCACACCATGTGGGTTTAAATACTCTCACCTATCCCTACACACCATATAGTGTCAATGCGACACATAACAGATAATATGCAATCAAGCTGCCACAATATAGGCAAAAGGTCACCGTTCAGATCACTTCATCTACATATACAAATCTCACCCCAAACACAGATACAGAATAAACATGCTTAACATGCTTGTATACAGATAAATACATACTTAACAACACAATTAGGCATACATATCAGTTTCCTACTCAAATGAGACTATCAGAGTATCAGATCACATGAAATAGAGCTTGGTTAGCCCTTATTGACCGTATGGTAGGCCCACAGTTGATCGGAATGACCTGTGTGACCCTAGAGAAATTTTTATAATTCTGGGCCCACATGTCTCCGTCGGTCCACACGCCCAGAATGGCCTTGCCCGTGTGGCCCATACGGCCTAGCCTTAAAACATACACGCCCAACCTGGCCTAGCACATGTGGCCCACATGACCACACATTCGCCATCGCACGGTCGTGTCTTGCACACGGCTAGCCACACGGTCTGGCACACACCTGTGTGACGTCGACAGTGCCCTTTTTTGGCTTTCATCGAACCTCAATTTTTCGTATTTAGGGTACACACCTGGTTCTTTTGTTGAAGAATTCACACCCCCGAAGTGAACAACTCCTAAAATTTTCAACCAAAACACCCACAATTAACTTTAATTCACAAATCCAACCGAGACACTTCTTGGGCACAACTCGAAAACACAACAGAAAACTGCACTAAAACGATCAAAAAGCTTACCCTTAACAATAGTAGCCTCAAAACTTACGACACTTACGACCATGGGCCTCGTAAGGTGCCATCTAGATGCTATACTGGAAACTATTATTGTAGGCGAACTCAGCTAACGGCAGAAAATCCTCCCAACTACCTCGTAAATCAATCACACAGCTCCGAAGCATATCCTCTAGTATCTGAATCACCCTCTCAGATTGACCATCGGTCTAATGATGGAACGCAGTATTGAAGTCCAATCTCAAGCCCAAAGCTTCATGCTGTTTCTTCCAGAACCGAGAAGTGAAGCGAGGATCCTACTAAAGGGATTATCGAAATCGGTACCCCATGCAATCTTATAGTCTCGGAGATGTAGAACTTTGCTAACCTTTGCAGAGAATAGTTCGTCCAAACTGGAATAAAATGGGCAGACTTGGTCAATATATCCATGATAACCCAAACAGAGACCTCGATGCATCTTAATACCACCGGGATGCATAGCATAAGGACTACTATGCGCTTCCGTCAGAATCGACTGTCTTAAATTAGAATCATCCGGTACACAAACTCGTCTTCGAAAATATAGAATCCCATCTTTATTCAACCCAAAATCAGATGCACTGTCGCTCTCATCCTGATGGAACCATAGAACCAAAGAATCATCCCCTAATTGCTTATCTTGAATCTGGTTAATCCAAGTCGGCTTAACTTGCAACTCGGCTAACAAACATCTATCATCAAACAAACTGAAACGAACGAACATCGCCTTCAAATCAGACATTGCTCTACAGATGAGAGCATCGACCACTACATTAGCCTTACCGGGATGATATTCTATCGTACAATTATAATCCTTAAGCAGCTCAATCCTTCTACGTTGCTTGAGATTCAACTAATTTTGAGTAAAAAGGTACTTAAGTCTCTTGTGATCGGTATAGATTATACACCTCTCACCATGCAAATAGTGCCTCTAGATCTTTAAAGCAAATACCATGATAGCTAACTCGAGATCGTGCGTCAGATAATTCCCCTAGTGTGACTTAAGCTGACGGGACGTATAAGCCACAACCTTACCATCTTGCATCAGTACATATCCCAAATCGACATGCGACACATCACTATAAACCATAAACTCTTTACCAGATTCAGGCTGTATTAGAATAGGAGCCTGAGTCAAAACAGTCTTGAGCTTCTCGAAGCTCGATTATTACGCATTGGTCCAGAAAAAAGGAACTTTCTATGTAAAAGTTTAGTCAGAGGAGTTAAATCAGTGAGAACCCCTTAACAAATCTCTGGTAATAACCCACAAGACCCAGAAAAATGCAAATCTCAGAAACGTTCTTAGGCTGTTTCCAATCAAGCACAGCCTCAATCTTTCTAGGATCAGCTTGGATTCCCTCAGCAAAAACCACGTCCCCCAGAAATGTTACCTCTCGCAACCAGGATTCACATTTGCTCAACTTAGCGTAGAGCTGTTTCTCTCGGAGTATCTGAAACACTACTCTAAGATGCTCATTATGCTCATCCTCAGTCTTAGAGTACACCGGAATATCGTTGATGAAGACTACAATGAACTGATCCAGATATGGGTGAAAAACTTAGTTCATCTGATCCATCAATACAGCCGGAGCATTTGTCAAACCAAAGGGCATAACTAGAAATTCGTAGTGCCCATAACGAGTCCTAAAAGTCGTTTTATGAATATCAGCTTCCTTAACCCTAAGCTGATGGTACCCAGAACAAAGATCTATTTTCGAGAATACTGCAGCTCTACAAAACTGATCAAATAGGTCATCGATCCTCGAAAGTGGTTACTTATTCTTCACAGTTAGTTTATTTTACTGCCGGTAGTCGATGCACATCCTCATAGTACCATCATTTTTCTTCACAAACAGAATCGGTGCCCCCCACGGAACATACTAGGACAAATGAAACCATGATCTAGAAGCTCTTGAAGTTGAACCTTAAGCTCTGTAAGCTCCTTTGGTGCCATACGGTATGGAGCGATGGACACCGGAGTTGTACCTGGTAAAAGCTCAATGCCAAACTCAACTTCTCAATTTGGAGGCAAACTCGATAAATCATCAAGAAAGACATCCAAAAATTTCCTTACTATTCTGGTATCCCCAATAGAAGAGTCTTTAAAAACTGAAACACTGACATAGGCCAAATACGCTTCACACCCTTTCCGAACCAATTTCTCAACCATTAGAGCGGAGATTACATTGGACAGGTAATCTCGACGTTCGGCGATCATAACCACCTCCTTATCATCCTCGGTCCTTAGAACAACCCTCTTTGTCACGCAGTCTAAACTAACTTAGTGCTCAACTAACCAGTCGATACCCAAAATTAAGTCGAACTCTCCAAATGGTAGCTCCATCGCCAGAAACACAACCTATTGTACTTCTAATTGAACACTCCTATGTAGTCTACTAACCCGAACAGATTACCCCAACGGACTTAGTACAGTAATCTCACCAGAAGTGCACTCAACATAAATCTCTAAGTTCATAGAAACAGAACTAGCCACATAGGAGTGTGTAGAACATATGTCTATCAAAGCAGTTTATAGAGCATCAAAAATAAAGAAAGTACCTATGATCACATCAGTGGCATCTCTGTCCTTTCGGCGTTGAGCAGCATAAACCAGTGTAGACTGCCTCACCTCAGTCTGATTAGCACTTCTTCCCATTGCTCTCTGTCCTTAGCCCATACCTTTACCACCCTTAGCTGGCCCACGGCACCTAGGTGGCTGCTGCATTGCCCACTGAGGCTTAACAAAACCTAGTTCCATAGCTTGCATCTGATCAACATGATGTGGACACTTTCTAATCTGGTGCTTCAAAGACCCACACCGTAGAAAAGCCTCTAATCTTTTCCAACACTTGCCCGGATGACACTTACCACAGTCACCACAAGGCTGAATCCTAGTAGGAGCAACATGAACTACCATTCTAACAGGCCCATCAGGCCTGGCTTGTTTTTTAGGCCTCTGAATAGAACTAGAGAGATCAAAATTCCTCTTATTATTGCTTCTCTCCTAGTCTCTATTCTAGCACTCCACGCCCTTAACCTCATCGGAGATCTTTACATTTTCTACCAAAACAGCAAAGTCACGCTCCCTCTGCGGAGTAATCAGAACCCTCATACTATTATCCAACCTGTCTTCAAAATAGACACATTTCTAATACTCAGATGCTACCATGCCTCAAGCGTAGCTGTTCAATCTCAAAAATACAACCTCATGCTCGGCCATAGATTTATCACTTTGCATGAGATTTATGAACTCACACCTACGAGCATCAACATAGCTCATGCCCACATATTTTCCCTGGAGGGCAATCTTAAAGTAGTCCTAGTTTAGATGATCTGGTTGAGTACCCTCCTCAATCGACAACCACCACTGATAAGCTTCGTCGCGAAGTAAAGAGACTGCACCCTTCAGTTTCTACTCAAGAGTGCAGTCAATGTCATTCATAATCCTCTCGATGGCCTCCAACCAATACTCAGCCACAGTAAGGGTGACTCTAGTGACGCCCCTAAAAAACTCAGCTCCATTGGATCGGAGTCATTTAGTTACTGACCCACGGCCCCCAAATCCAGAATGGGGTCAACTGACCCTCTCTAACACTCTCAACATGGCTTGGACAGTGCATCGTCCCCAGCTGAGCGGCTTTGAGACCCAGTCTCAGTAGCAGGTGAAATAGATGTCTCACTCGTATCTAAATTCGACATATTGCCCAGAGAGGAAGACTTAGCTTAAGCCCCCTACGACGCCCACCATGCTCACGAATACCATGACTGCGAGTTTCACGAGCGCTCTTCGTATTTTTAGTTTTATCTACATTATAAAATTTTATGCATCTATTCTAGTGTTTATTAGACTATATTTTATGCTTAAGTTATTAGAAGTTTAGAAGTAATTCGAAAGTTTTAGTCTCTAACTAACTTAGTACAGTTTCAGAAAGTACTAACTACAGAGTTTTCAGAAAGTTCTATCTAAGTTCAAAAATACTTACAGGATCAGCGCCAGAGACTCGGTGTACCACATACTCATTCATGTTAAAACAAATTTTTCTTGAAACTAGTCTTTTTCAAATGAAATTTTGGAACCCAAAATTCACATCCCAAGTTTTGTAACCTGGCTTTGATACCACTAAATGCAACACCCTAAACCTGGCCTAGACGTTATGGCTGAATTCGAGAGTTATGAAGAAGGATTTTGAAACCGATGATACTTCGATGAAACCATGTTCAGTTACTCGATAAAATGTCCAAGTTTTATAAAACATATTTATATATTACTGAAACTGTTACATGTTGTCCTTTAAAGTTAACCAATTATTCCACAGCGGAAGTTTGAAAATCGTTTAAAACAAAACCACGCTCGTGTTTTCAAAAATAGCATTTGTTCGCGTAAAATCAGTATTTTGTTCAATCATCGTAGTTTAAAAATAATAACGCAATCAAACCCCAAAAATTCAAACCAAACATTCCAAAAAAAAATCTGAAGAGTCCAAAAATTACAAAACTCTCACAAAAATAAGAAATTTAAGTAAAAATGTTAAATAATTATAATAATAATAAAAATTTCAGTCAAGTGGTCCACGCTAAGCCTCCGTCGCACTGACCTGCCTATATTTGTGGATTACCTGAACAAAACAGACAAATAGATGTGAATTTTCATAAAATCAGTGTGTAACCCAACAGAGATTGTCATGCAACATATACAAAACTTCATATACAGTCGGATACAGATTCGGATCTAAGTCCATAACAGAAACATATATCAGAATCAGATGTACAGAACATATATATAAAATCCTACCCCCATCCTCTACATACCATTTTCGACCATCCCATCACACCATGTGGGGTTAAATAATCTTACCCATCCTTACACACCATATAGTATCGATGCGACACATAACAGATAATATGCAGTCAAACTGTCAGAATATAGGCAAAATGTCACTGTACAGATCATTTCCTCTACTTATACAAATCCCACCCCAACCACAGATATAGAATAAACATGCTTAACATGTTCGTATATAGATAAATACATACTCAACAGCATAGTCAGGCATACATATCAATTTCTTAATCAAATCAAACTATCAAAGTATCAGATCACATGAAATAAGGTTTGGTTAGCCTTTATCGACCCTACGGTAGGCCTACAGTTGATCGGAACGACCCATACAACCCTAGGGAAATTTTCAAAATTCTGGGCCCACATGCCCGTGCGACCCACACGTCCAAAATGGCATTACCCTTGTGGATCACACACCTAACCTGACACATCCCTTGTGGCCTACACGGCTACACTTTCACCATCACACGGTCGTGTCTCGTACACGGCCACACCTATGACATTCACACGGTCGTGTCTCGCATATGGCCAGCCATACAGCCTGGCACATACCCGTGTAGCGTCGACAATGCCCTTTTTCAGCTTTTACGGAACCTCAATTTTCGTGTTTAGGGTACACACTTGGTATATTTTTTGAAGAAATCACACCCCCGAAGCGAACAACCCCTAAAATTGTCAACCAAAACACCCACAATTAACTTTAATTCACAAATCCAACCGAGACTCTCTTGGGTACAACTGGAAAACACAATAGAAAACTACACTAAAATGATCCAAAAGCTGACCTTTGATAATAACAGCCTCGAAACTTCACTATAGCATTGAAGGGTCTCGATTTTCTTGAAGAGCACTTACCAAAATGGTATACCGAATTAAATCAAACATCAACAAAAACAAAGGTACAAAAAAAATTCCATAACACTACGACTAACCCTTACCTTCAAAATCGTATAACAGAAATAAAAAGTAAAACACCGCGATTGGAAGAGGAAATTTCGACAAGAATTAAAAAGGAAGAAAGAGGGAAAATTTGACAAGGGAAGAGTATAGAAACATCAGCAAGAGAGAGTTTTCTTTTATTTTTTAGGAAAAAGAAAATAAAATTTTCTTAACTCAAATTAAAATTTTTTGTAACACATCTCTAAAATCTCTCTAACTCTCTACTACTCCACTAACCCAAACCAACCACATCAGAATTCCATCCCCACCGAAACTCTATCAGACAATCGAGGCAAAAATTAACATCCACTCTTACACAAGGATTCGAACACGAGACCTCTGGGCAAGCTAACTCTTTACCACTCGAACTAGCAAACTCATTTTGATATGAGTTTACAAATAGTATAATATAAGACCACCCAACAGAGATAAGGCTTGGATCAAAAATAACAAAATTTTCCAAATGTGGGGCTTGAACCCATGACCTCATACACATACCCAGAACACTTAATCACTAAAGCAGATACATATTTGTCTCAAATTTCGTAAAAATAGACTTAAATTATTTAGGGCGTTACACACCGACTGAGACACGACCGTGTGTCCCTATTTCAAATGCCCACACGGTCGTATGACCCCTACGACTTTGAAATATTTCAATATTTTTCAAAAAATTCTCTGTGTTTTTAATTTAGTCCCGACTTGTTTCTAATGCGTATTTAGGGCATCGAGGGCTTATATAAGTGACAATATGCATGTTTTGAATTGGATTTATTATATCTATTGAAATGATATGAAATGTTTGAAATATTTATCCGTTTGAATTGTAAACTCTGGTAATGCTTCGTAACCCTATTCTGGTGACGGATACTGGTTAGGGGTATTACACACTTGACATGTTTGGGTCGACAGATATCGATCAAGAAGAAGACGCGCATGAAAGTGAAGAGGAAAGAGTAGAAGAGGGGGATAACGAGGATGAGGAGATGAACGATAAGGATGGTGATTGAACTATTTTTAATTTTATAAAGACTTGTATTAATTTTTAGACAATTTTAATTTAGACTTCGTAGGAGTAGGATTAATAAGTAGCTTTCAATATGTTGCATTCTGTTTAAACTTTCTATGTAAGAACCCAACACAAATGATGCACAAACATATTCGAAATTTACATGATCAAAGGAGGAAACACCTACCACTAGCAGTTAAAACAATCACGATAAATCAGGTAATTTTTTTCCTTATCTTTTGATTGGCTACACATTGAGGACAATGTGTCAACTAAAGTGGGGGTGGGTAACACGGGTTGTTTTTAAAATTTAAATTTTTCTGTCTTTTGGTGTGCTTGAGTGTGTAGAAATACAAGTGATTGGTTAGAAGCATGTACATAGGTTGCTTGTGTTTAAGAATAAATTTGGCATGATGATAGGAGATTTTAAAATTTTTATTATTAGACTACTAAAGTTCTATATGTTACACTATAAATAGGTATTAAGTTATCATTTGTACCGAGTGGTATATAAAATACAAGGAACCGAGCATGCTAGTATGAATGATAAATAATTGAATTTGTATTTGTTTAGTTGATTAAAATTTTGAATGTTGAGATATTTAAAGATAACCTAAGACATTGTTTGGAACACATCTAGAGCAAGAAAGCTGTCTTATTTATATTTCACCTTTAGTACCAGTTTTTGAGAATGTTGACACTTTTTAATGAACCACATTACAAGCCCTGTGCCTGGAAACATCAATTTGTATTTGCCCTTTTTCTTTGGTCCTGCACTGCACGATTATAGACGTCTTGCCATACGTATTGAGGGTTAAGTGGATACATCATGATGGGGGTTGTAAAAATAGAGTGAAATAGGAAAGATTAGTGTGATATGGGGATTATAGGTTAGCCTAAAAGTGCAAAACAAGAAGAAAAATCTAAAAAGAACATCCAGACTAGTAGAAAAAGTACCTAAAAGGCTAAAAAGTATTCTTGAGTGAAAAAATAAAAAAATAAGGACAAAGTCTCAACAATAAAAAAAACTCGTTCATTAGTACACCAAAACTCGTAGTTTAGCCGTAGTTACTATGTCATGCTATGATTTCCTATATATGGAAAGACAAGGTGAGAGAATGAGAAATAAGGCGGTGAGTGGGTAAGGGTTACTAAGGGGGAAAGAACATGGATCAATATGATGTGCCAAACTATATTTGTGTTTGTAACCTTTTAATGATTAATGGTTTTGAATTCTATACCTGTGTTAAGCCATAAAACGTTACAAGTCGAAAAACCCTATGTGACCTAAGTATCCTCATACATGTATGGACATCATACTGAACATATCTATAAACAACTATTTCTATTTTGCTCGGATAATCAAAGTACTTGTATGATTTGTTGATGGATCCCTATAGATGAGACCTTAATACTTGTATATTTTGCAACATACTAAACTTAGATATTTGTGGTCAAAAGTGGTAAGTCAATTACCCATCATGTTGAAAGTGTTAGTAAGCATGAAATGCCTAAGTCATATGCTCCAAAATCAATATTTGTATCATACTGGCTCAAGGGTCGTCATTTTTATTTGTCATTTTTATTGCTTGAGGACAAGCAATGACTTAAATGTGGGGGATTTTGAGCTGTTGTAATTCAGTGTAGCAGATTAAACTAGTTTTCACATTTGAGGAGCTAAAATAGAAGCATTTCATTATGTTTTAATTGAGTTTCTGAAGACAGCTACAGAGGAATATATTAGTCGTTATGTCGTGACACAAGTCTTGGTGTGTCGTGACATTGACTCTGTGACAAGAATAAAATACGAAGTAGGGGCGTTTTGGTATTCACAATTGAACTTTAAGCTCGAGAATGTCAACTAACCTAGGGTTAAAGATGACAACCATCTCAAGGCTATAAATAGGCCTTTTTAGTACTTGTTAAACCTAGTTTCTTCTATTAAATTTAGTCTTATTTTCTT
Source organism: Gossypium schwendimanii (assembly GCA_013677275.1). Lineage (NCBI taxonomy): Eukaryota > Viridiplantae > Streptophyta > Magnoliopsida > Malvales > Malvaceae > Gossypium > Gossypium schwendimanii. The sequence continues at coordinate 8,563,713 of CM025252.1, forward strand.
TTTTTCTTAGGTTTGCATAGTTTTAGTTAGTTGTTTTCTTCAAGAGATCTGATTGTAAAGGAGATTAACTCCAATGGATTCACATTATTCATCAATATCAATCAGGCATTCTTAAAATCTCTATTTCAATCCATTCCCTATGATTTAATTCTTCTATTCTTTTCATGTTGTTTATGAAAGCCATGAGAAACTAATCCTTCTATGAGGGATTAGCGAGTAGAGGCATGATCTTTTAACTATTTTGTAGGTTACTCAACAAATAAACTATTTGGAAAAAGAACGTAAAATAAACCCTAGGCCTAACAGCCCTAGGTATTGCCTATTTGTAAACACCTTTACCCTAAGCTAGTCTAGACTGTGAGGTCGGAAGATAAGTAGTTCTTGTTGACTCATTATGTTATTGGAAGATCGAAAGATCTTGCTAGCGTAGTGACTAGTTGGTTGATGAGAAACCCAAGATGACAATGAATTGAAATTGCTGAAGCGACTGATCACCCATTCATAGATTTGGTTCACTTTATTTATCTCTATCTCTTGCAGTTTTAATTTCTTTTTATGATATTTTATTTCACTATTTTACAAACCATAAAAATACTTCTTCTTTTACTCTCGTACTATAACTGACTTAAAGTATTAATTAAATCTTTAATTGTTTAGGTTTAAATTGATTTAGAACTCGTCTCTCTTAGGTACGATTCTCGGAGTACTCACCTACTTCATTCTAAAATCTATATTACAACTCGACCCGTATACTTGAGGATACTACCTCATAACTCTTTATTTTATAACAGTATTCACATTCTGGACGTTAGTACATTCGGAGGTGGTCAGTACTGCTATTCTTGGGAAATCACAATAGGAACAATTCCTAGAAAAGTTTGAAGGGGTCACAGTTTATCTCGCTTAAAACCCAAACTCCTAGACAAAATTTTCTCTAAAGTGATTAGGGAACAAAATCGACTAGTTTATAAAGAAAACACTTAAAAAATGGAGGATAGGAATGTTTTAGAGAGAGTTATTTTTTTTCTGTTCAGTGTATAAAAAAGAGGAAACTAATCCTCTATTTATACTAGTAATATAAGGGCAATACAGTAAAAAGGCATGAGCAATTTTGTAAAAAATTCATAATCACATATTTACAAAATCTTCAACAACTCCCACTAAATCCTCAACAATTTTGCATTACCAACAGTCCCTCACTAATGCAAAGTAGTTTTGGAATTTTTTTTTATAGATACGAGAAATTTAGTTAAAAAGTGAGAAGAACAACGATGAAATTAGTTGCTTAAGTACTAGTATCTTGTGGATTTGAACTAGTACATAGTGAAATAAGTGATTCTTCTCTTTAACAAGTGAATGGATCTTGATCTTGTTAAGATAAGAGTTAACTCATGACATACAACTAATATCGGATCCAATTTAAAGTTCCGTGATAAATCAACAACTTTTAGCTAATGTACCTTAAGATGCTAGTAAGTGCTCTAGAAAAATAGCTCAAAATGTATTCTATAGAAGGTGGATAGTCCTTAACACTTATGTAGGTGATTACATCAGGTATATCTAAATGTAGACCACCCGTATCATGACTATGAAATCATTAAGAGCTTTTATTAAGCTCATCCTCTCAAATTTAAGTTTAGTGAATTCATCAAGTCCGTCTCAATAGGACCACCCAAAATGTGGGATATGAATTCATTAAGAGTAATAAATTTAACCTCTCAAGTCGGTGAATTCATTAAGTCCGTCTCAATAGGACTACCCAAAATCTGGGCTATGAATTCATTAAAAGTAAAAACTCAACTTTATGCATGTACATCATTTGCCATAAGGATAGGTAACATGTACATTATGAGTCTTTCCATGGTTTCGTTTGACCATATTGAACTTAGAAACTAAGTTGGGTATCCACCATGAATTCCTCAACCACTGGGCTTAAGACACACCCCCTCGACGAATCAAGAATCATTTTCCTACTTAATCCTTTGGTTAGTGGATCAATCAGGTTCTTTTTAGACCTCACGTACTCCAAGGCGAGTACTCTATTTTTTATTAAATGTCTTACAAATTTATGTCTTATTCGAATATGTCTCTTCTTACCATTGTAAGCTTAACTCTTAGCAATACAAATTGCAGCTTGCAAGTCACATAATAAAGATACAGGAGGTATTGGTTTTTCCTATAAAGAAATCTTTAGAAGTAAATTCCTAAGCCGCTCAGCCTTTTGCCCAGCTAAGGTAAGGGCTATAAACTCTAACTCCATTGTGGGGCGAGTAATACAAGTCTGTTTAGCAGATTTCCACGAAATGGCTGTTATACCCAAAGTAAAGACACAACCACTTGTAGAGCTTATCTCATCATTTTTAGTTACCCAGTTTGCATCATAATAGACTTTAAGGACTACAAGGTAACCAAAAAATTCTAATTCCCAATATAAAGTACCTTTAAAGTATTTAAGCAAACGCTTTAGAGTATTCTAATGCTCATTGCTTGGATTGTGGGTATACGTACTTAGTCTACTAATTGCATAAGCAATGTCTGATCAAGTGTAGTTCATCAAGGACATAAGACTTCCAATAATCTTTGTATACTCTAATTGAGAAATATTGTTTCCTCTATTTTTTAACATTTGTATGCTAGAATCATAAGGAGTTCTCACAGGGATTACATCAAAACTATTAAACCTTTTTAGCACTTTCTCTATGTAGTCAGATTGGTTTAATGAAAAACCCTTTTTTGATTTTATAACTTTAACTCCTAAGATTATATCTACCTCTCTCAAATCTGTCATTTCAAATCTGATAGATAAGAAATTATTGGTTTTATTAATGGCTTCTACATTTGAACTGAAAATTAACATGTCATCTACATATAAACTTATGATGACACAATTGGATCCAAACATTTTGGAATATACACATGCATCTGAACCATTAACTATAAAACTGAAACTGAGAATAGTTTTATGAAATTTCTCACACCATTGTTTTGAAGCTTGTTTGAGATTGTATAGAGATTTTTTAAGTCTGTAAACTTTATCTTTCATACCAGATGTCACAAATCTTGGAGATTGCTCCATATTAATCTCATCTTTAAAAACACCATTCAAGAAAGCTGTCTTTACATCCATCTAATGTACCAGTACATTGTGAATGGAAGCTAAAGAAAACAAAATAGAAATAGTAGAGATTTTAGTCACAAGAGAGTATGTATCAAAATTATCTACTCCAAATTTTTGAGTAAATCCTTTAAGCACTAGGCTTGCCTTATACTTTTGTATTGACCCATTAGGTCTCAGTTTTTTTCATAAGACCCATTTATTACTAATAGGTTTAAAACCTTTAGGTAAATTTACTAATTCCCAAGTATGATTAGACTTAATAGATTCAAGCTCATTATTAATATGATCTCTCCAAAAACTAGCATCTATTGAATTTATGGTTTTATCGTAATTTTTTAGATCCTCATCTATCAAAAAAAGTATGAGCAATAGAATCATTTACTAAGTTTAAATCATTAACTTTAGTTATGAAAGAAGTAAAAAAATCAAGTCCGAAACTAGTAACATTCCTTTATCTTTTACTTCTTCTAGGTTCCACATCATCGCTAAGAATATCTCTATTATGTGTATTAGAAGAATAAACATGCTTATCTAATGGTGTCTCGAGATTTGTAACAGAGTTCTTTAGAAGGAAATATTTTCAAAGAAAACATCTCTAGATTCACATATGGAAGAATCATGCAAAGACATAAATTTATATGCAACACTATTCAGAGCATAACCAACAAAAACAACATCAACAGTTTTAGACCGAATAGTGTTCTGTTTGAAAACAAGTATGCCTACTTTTTCTAGGCATCCCTACACTTTCAAGTATTTTAGATTAGGGGCATAACCTTTCCACAATTCATATATGGTACAGTCTAATTTTTTGTAAGGCACTCTATTAAGGATGTGATTCGTAGAAACTACAGCCTCCCCCCACATGTGATTAGGAAAACCAGAACTAAGTAGCAAAACATTCATCGTTTCTTTTAGAGTTCTATTTTTCCTTTCAACTATACCATTTTTTTTGTAGAAAATAGGGGGCGAAAAATTTTATAATTTCGTCTTTCTCACAAACCTCTTTAAGGAAGTTAGTGTCATATTTGCCCCCTCTATTGGATCTAAGACGTTTTGTTTTTCTATCAGTTGGTTTTTTGCTTTATAAAAGAGAACCGTTGGTTCAGCTTCATCTTTTGTCTTTAAAAGATAGACCTTTGTATACCTAGAATAGTCATCTACAAAGGTAATATAGTAGCGTTTCCTATTTTTACTTTCTGCGTTTCTAAAGTCTACTATATCAGTATGAACTAATTCCAAAAGTTCAGTTTTTCTAACAGTGCTAGGATTTAAGGAAGGTTTAGCATGCTTGGCCTCAACACAAATTTCATATTTATTAAGGTTACTATTATCTAGATTAGGAAATAGATTCATTTTTACAAGTTTCTTCAAAGAATGTATATTCACATGTCCTAATCTAGCATGCCACATATCAAAGGATTCAACACTATAAGTAGAAGTGATGACTTTATTATTATTAAACATAGTCTCAATCACAAATAATCCCCCACATAAATAACTTTTCTCTACATAATCCTCGTTTTGGGAAAGTACAAGTTTATTGGATTCAAATACTAGTTTAATGCCTGCCTTATTTAATAGACCACTACTAATCAAACTTTTACGAAGGGCAGGTGCATACAGAACATTATTCAATGCCAAAGTTTTACCAAAAGTGAGTTTGAGTAAAAATTTTCCTTTACTGAATACTTCTAAAGCGCTTGATTGCCCATGTAGACTTGCTCACCTTTAATTACCTTTTCAAATTCGATAAACATTTCTCTATTGGTGCAGAAATATTTAGAAGTGCTTGTGCCTACAATCCACTTGGTGTTATTTTTTACCAGGTTTACTTCGGAAACCACAACAGTTATAACGTCATCTAGATTTTCAACTACATATGCTCGTGGTTTGTTTTCATTCTGGTGGTTAGAATGTTGGTAGCATTGATAGGCTTTGTGTTCGTCTTTGCTACACACGTAGCACTTCACGTGGTTGTTGGATTTATTGTTCTTCCTAGGTTTCTTAGAGTTGATAGCCTTCTTATTCTAGAATTTTATTTCCTTCTTAGACCTTCCAACATCTTTATTCCTGCTGAATTTATAACTAGAACCAGATTTGACAAAGTTAACTTTTAAAGGGAATTTATTTGAGGTAACTAGAGCCTTATCTTTAAGACAATTGGCTTCCTCAATCTTTATATGGCTGATTAGTTCTTCCAAAGGGATGTCCCATTCTTTTATACTTTAAGAGATTTCAGTAATTAGACTAGGATTTCGGTAGCTTCTCAATCAAGACATTTACTTGGAGAATCTCACACATCTATATTCCTTCCACCAGGATATCAAAAACCAGCTTCTCGTAGATATGGACTTGATCCATAATGGGCTTATCATCGGTTATTTGGAACTTAAACCATTCACCAACAACATATTTCTTAACTCTAGCATCATCAACTCCATATTTTTTTCTCCAAAGTATCCCAGATGGATTTGGTAGATTTACTTATGATAAACAAATCGAAGAGGTTGTTAACCATATGGCTTAACAAGTGACCTCTTACCATTTTGTTGTGTTTTTCAGATTTAGCTTTTGAAGCAACTGCATCTGGTTCTTTAGAGGCAGTGGTAGAATCTTCGGGTTTCTCGATGGCAAGTGGATCAAAAAGAACGTAGTCAACTTCAAGTTGTTTGAAGAAGATGTCTATCCTCTGAGACCAACGATGATAATTAATCCCATCGAGAGGTTCGAGCTTATATAGATCAAGGATGAATTTGTTGATCGAGGTAGACATGTTTAACCAATAATTCGTTTCTAAATTGTTGGAAATATAATCTACTGCAAAACAAATTTGTTAGCACTGACTAGGAAAAATAAATGATTAAATATGAAATAAAAAATAACTATGCCGTGGTAAATCCACTGCCTTAGAAACGAATTCTCCCTGATCGGTGAATCGTGTAGTGGACGTCGTCCCCCAATGTTAACACAATCCTTCGATATTTGTACACCCGAATATGGAAGATGGAACTCAATTGGTACTGCTTTTCTCAGGAAATCATAGTAGGAACAATTCCCAGGAAAGTTTAGAGGGGTCACAATCGGTCTTGCTTAAAACCCAAACTCCTAGACATAATTTTCTCTAAAGTGATTAGGGAATAAAACCGACTAGTTTATAAAGAAAACACACAGAAAGTGGAGGAGAGGAATGTTTTCAAAGAGAGTTGTTTTTTTTTTCTATTTAGTGTATAAAAATGAGGAAGCTAGTCATCTATTTATACTAGTAACAACAGGGCAATACAATAAAAAGGCATGAACAATTTTGTAAAAAACCCATAATCACATCTCCACAAAATCTTCAGCAATTCCCACTAAGTCCTCAACAATTTCGCATTACCAACATTTTACACTTCACGAGCGGGTTGAGAGCTTGATATGTATATTATAGGGTGTAGTAAAAAATAAAAAAAATTTAAATATATAAATAAATGTGACACTTATCACACCCTCAACCTGTTTGTCTCAAAACATTTGCTCAGTACATATAATTTTTACTTTTTAAAGCAAAAAAATGATGCAGGAATTCATACGAAAGATAAAAACCCTACCTTCAATCAGATTCCTATGAGTTGATGGCAGTAAAAAAGAACATAAAACATATACCAAAAGTTGCACCGATTTATATCTTTCTGATTTTGAAAACCCAGAGATTGTATGCTGTTCTTAAGAGTTAAGACCGAGCAAAGTATTCCATTCACAGGTTAAAAAGAGGCTAGTAAAGGTTGACAAGACCATTCACATAACCAACAAACCTTTCATAGGGATGAATGATATATTCGCCTAGGCAATTAGACGCCTTTTTATTCATGTCAATACAATAGTAGCTGTTCCTCTTTCGAAGCACCATTTCATCACCCACAAACACGATATGTAGTTGATTGTGACCATCACAATACATACCTGAATAGTTGCAAGGACAAGTATTTGATTCAACAGGCAGTGTGCTATCTTAGCTTGATTTCAGGTAGAATTCTTGTCCAGGTCTTGACGGCTGCCCTCCTACGGGTGTGGGATTGAGGATTAGTTAGCATAAACACAATTAATTTCTGGTTGCGTATGCAAGCTGCACAAAGCTTCCCATTTATCATGCCTAAGTTCTCCAAATTGGAAGAGAAAAGCCTACACAACTCTGAATTGAGATCGAATGAAGTAACTCCTCGTGTTGACAGCCAATAAACAATGCCATTCACATGAACACCTGTTTTTGGCAAGAGTTTCTCATTGTCATCAAACCTAATCTCACCAGATGTTCTCCATGATCCTCTGTCAGAGGAATATACCTCAAACTTGTATTCACCTAGTTCAGATGGAAAGGGGCAAACTAGCTTATAATTGGCAGTGAAGTTCATAATCGATGGCTCGAATACGAGCACTACAGCAGGGTCTGGCCCATGATCACCGTCTGGTTTTGGAAGTTCCTTCCATTGCTTGTTAGCAGGATTGCAGATGTAGTAAGGGCGGTAAGCAGTACGTCCCTGGCAACAAAGTAGCCCATTGCAGGATGTCCTAACATCAACAGGTTCACGCAGAAATGTTAAGGATGGGTCTGGAACACCATAAGCCCTGGGGTCAAGAGACATGAATGCTGGCATCCCTGCTAGTGATTGAAAAAAGAAGCCAGATATACTACGGAATGAATTCGATTGATTGTGAGCAAAGAAAGCGGTTGATATTTGAAACCTCCATCCCCGACAAACTCCGGCGCAACGAAAAAGCGATTTAGCCAGAAGGTAAGGAAGAGCATTCTCCCTTATAATACCTTTTAGATCCATGTAAATCCTGCTCTTCTTGTTCCCATACAAGTTTGGTGCCTTGTTTCCTCTGTCCATTTTTTAACTCAAATTTTCCCCTGCACCGCACCGAAACCTCAACAATTTATCAGATTATTTACCCACATGAAAGGCTAAAATTTATTATTCACGGTTTCAAGGACGAGTCAAGGTTGGTTCGCTAACAAAATTCACTCAAACATTTTCTAGAAAACCCTTAATGCTATTCTTCCATATCAGTACAATGTGATAATAAAATTTTCAGTTTCCACAAGATTCTTCCAACTTAAAAACATCATATACGTTTGTATGTGTGTGCATTCTTTTTTTCTTTCTTTTAGTATTTAGAAGTGTAAAATTTAATAGCTGAAATCCTTACATTAAATGGCAAGAAAGTCTGAATGAACCAAACAAACTATTAATCATATCAATCTAATCAAAAGCTAAAAACTAATAATTAAAGAACTCAATCAGATCCTAGTTGTGAGAAAAATAAGAAACCAAGACAGGAAAAGCAAGATTAATCATAAATCATTGACATTTTAAAAAAAACGAGCATAATTAAGGAGAAAGTCAAAGATTCGGCAGCCATTAAAGGAGAAATTGAGTGAGAAGCGATACCTTGACGTATATTTATTGGTGGGGACTTTGGAGAGAAGGCTTTGATTCTGTTTTGACCATTTGGGATCTTCTTTTTCGTTTTCTGAAGTAATATAGCGTGGACTAGAGCTGCAGTTTGACTCTTTAACTAAAAGATTATGGTGGCTCTTTGCATATACGGATTGTATAATTTGTGGCCGGAATTGTTGTTATTGTTTTTACTGTTTGATAATCAATAATTTTTAGCCAAACGGGGGAAATAGTAAAGGGACACATTTTTGTAGGTTAAAATATGATTAATGTATCCTTCACAATTTTGGAATTTAGTCCTTTTATTTCTATTTTTAAGATTTTATTTTTTTTACATTTCATATTCAAACTTAATTGTAAACACTTCTAAATTTGGGACATTTTAAATAATAATAACAATTCACTTAATAATAATGTAATGTAACTAAAAAAATGTTATTATAATTAACCTAAATTTAATAAAAATAATTTTAACAATATTAACAATTCACATAGACTTTGGTATAATTTAACTTTTTTT
>CM025252.1:8591762-8611834 GCA_013677275.1 Gossypium schwendimanii
TTAAATTTGGATTTAAAAAATACATGTGAACAAAAAATGGTTTGATATGAAAAAGAAAAATGTCTAGTATAAAAGCAATTGTTGGTTTTTTCCCCCTTCGCCATGTTCAAAAGAAAAGACAAACGCAAAATTTCTCTTCTTCTTATGCTTCTAAAACTTATATAAACGGGGGTTGTTTTTAACTTGTTTGCATGTCAGAAGGTGGAATAAAATCATCCTTTGTCAAACCCCAAACATTGAAATCAACGTCTTCGATCTTCCATTTCTCTTCAATCTGCCTCTTGTGGTTTGACGATTGCTCCCCGTACCTAAACACCGTGACGCTTGTTTTCCCAGAATGTGCGATGTTCACCCCATCCGTGTATTTATAGTCGTCCATCACCGACTCCGTCCTGGTTTCCCAGAACACGTCGCTGTCGTCCTTGGTTTTCATCATCAGTAACCTGGAATCCTCAAATTGAATCATCAGACCCGATCTCTGGCTAAAGTAACCCCAGATTGTGTGGTTGATGATCTCATAGTTTGGTCCGCTTTGCGCCTCACGGATTGCTGCATTTGTCTCCAGCTTTAGGATGAAGCAGTCTTCATTGCTTATAATTTTCTCACCTATGCACGTTGCATCTATGAACAAATTGGCCGTCGACCTAGGATCCAACCCCTACTCAAACCAAAACCCATATCACTCAAAGCCCCAAATTGCTAATTATGTTACTCCATATTTGGATTGGAGGAAAATGAAGATACCTGGAGAAAGCGGCGCAAGGGTCTGGGAGGGCCTCTTGCAATAGGAGTTTGTTGATTAGAGGAATGCCTCCAGGAGAGTTTGCCATTGCTTCCAGAAACAACCTTGCAACCTGAAATTATAAGCTCCAAGCACCATAAATCTGGGTCTTTTTGCCACAGCACGAATCCGCCTGTTTCCTCTGTGCTCTTCACTTTAACGTTTACATCGCCTTGTTGAAACTCCGATGCAGTGATTTTCACCTGTCCGGTTACACACATACTATGCACTGCGTTTAAAGCTTGTTGTCCACCTGTTGCAGCTATGTACTGCTGCACAATGTATTTTGCTGTTGAAGCTTGCTGCAGGGGAGGGAAAACAAATTGTAGTCATTGATAAATATGTGCGCAATTCAAGATTGGTGTAAACCAAGATAAAAGAATGGGGTTTTTAACATGTTAAGGCAAAAATTCAAGGAAAAGTGTGATATGAGAAGAGTTTACAATGGAGCAGTCCTTGACAGGTTTGTGAACAGAGTGGCCCAATTGCACCTGGAGAGGGATAAGAGGGGATCCAACAAGGTAAAGTAGGAAGCGCAGCTCGTTAATCCGACCGGCAAGCATGGGTTGGGACCACTTATCAGATGCTTGAGCTTTCATCCATGTTAACATATTTTCCAGACGGGCTTGAAGATTGTTGCCCATGCTAGTGAACATCTCTTCGGGGACAGGGACCTCCAGAACCGTCTCAAGGCCATCTTCTTTGTCGATGTTTGGACAAAGTTTCCTCATTTATCAAATTTGAGTGTGAATGTTCGGGTTAGAGATGCAAAGAGGAAGCGAGAGGGGAATGAATGCAAAGTGAGGGAAACACCAAGTACCCTTCCTTTCTCCTTTCAGGATCCGTTTCTTGAGAGTGAAAATCGGGGCATTCGTGGGGAAAATGAATAAGCGAAGAGGGGTTTTTTGCCTTGTGGGCTCTCCTTGCTTGTAGCATTTGTGTGGGCAATATTTTATGTCTTGGACGGCTTTTAATTTATTAATTGGTCAACCATTAAGCTACTCAAGTGAAAGAAGTTAATCCACGTTTTATAATCAAAATTTCAAGTTTAGGCCTTGCAAATTAACTTATTAAGCCGCTGGAGCATACTGGACTTCCCAATTTCTCTAGATCCACGTTTAAAACAACTCTAACAGTTGGTTTCACGTTATAATATCTAACAAAAGAAATAAAAATGTAAAATTATATTATTGTACTTAATAATAATGAAATTATAAATATTCAAACCATGAAATAAAATCATAAAAAAAAATACTTTTGTAAGTCATGACACAGCCCTGTCCATTGGGCTGGGTGGCAGACGTTTTAACATGCTTTTGAGCAGTTGGTCAATTTCAACAAATCTTCGGTCCTCTTTTTCGGATAGCACACCACCTTAGAGCCAATGACATGAGACACGATTCAAAGCATTTAGGGTTACACTCCATATGGGGTAGAACCAAGGAGGTTGCCCTTGATTTCATGTGTGACAAGAGCCTGAGCGAAGCATTGGCTTGGAGAGGTAAACTAATTTCAGAGGCAGGAAGAGAGGTGCTCCTTGAAGATGTGGCTATGGCAATTTCTATGTATGTTATGCAATGCTTTAAGCTGCCTTGTTCTTTCTATCAAAATCCAAAAAATTCTTAAGGGACAGATTTTGCGCTCTCCTCGCCAAACATTCTCGGAAAATGATGAATAATTCGGATTCACTTTGGGCTCATTTACTCAAAATTTGTTTATTTTCCAAACACAATTTTTTGGATCTTTATATGGGGCTTGGAGGAGTATCTACGGTCGTTGCTTAAAGAGGGTTTTCATTGGAATGCAAGCAATAGTCACGATAGTTTGATTTGGCATGATCAATGAGTCTTCAATTTGTTGTTGTTGTTGTTTCGTACTGAGGATGGTAAAGGATCCTAGAATGTAGCTTTGCTGCATGCTTTTTCAGCCACAATGAGTGTAAAGGCATTATGAAAATCCCGATTGGACCCTACAAGGCTTCTAATCAACTTGCCTTTCAATGCTCGATTCAAGTACCAATAGCTCTTTTCTCCTTCCTTCATTGCTTTAGCATCAAGTGGATCCAATCATAGTGATGTGTTGTCTTATAAAGGTAGGAAATATATCTAGAAGCTTAAGGTGAAGCCTTGATGAAATATTAATAGATAGAGAATGAACACATGAACCTCAAAGAACAATGAAGAGAAAACAAATAGAAGAAAGAAAGAATGATTTGTTCACTAAGCCCAGCATGAATACAAAGAACCTACAACTATCGTATTTATACTAAGTTGTAACAAAGAAGATGAATAACAACTTGAACCAACTAACTCAATAACTTACTAACAACATAACTATCGTAACAGTTCATTCTGCTTAACTGCTGTTGTAGTTCATTTCTTAACATTCACCGAATCTCCTGGCTGCTGCTACTGAAACTTGCGAGCACCTCAACTGTGAACACTTTTACTGCTGCAACTCATTCCTTAACATGCACCACACCTTCTGATTGTTGAAACTGCGAACACTTGACTCGCAAACAAGAAACTATTCACTTTTTTGAACCACTTTAAGTCTAGTTCGAAACCTGTTAAAAAAACCCCACAAACAAAGGCTTTGCGAGTATATCTGCAACCTGATCTTGTGTTGGCACATAACCTACTACCAAAGCACCCCTAGCAACATTCTCTTGAACAAAAAAACAAATCAAGTTCCACATGTTTGAACTTTGAGTGTAAAACTGGATTTGTGACAACAACTACTGCCCATGAGTTATCACACCAAACAATTGCCTTTCTGCAATTAGAACTTGCAACTCATACAACAAAGATTCCAACCATGCTATTTCAACAACTGCATATGCAAGACTCCTATACTTAGCTTCTTCTGTGGAGCGCGACATAACTTGCTACTGTCTAGACGCCCAAGAGACTGGATTGGCTCCTAAAAACACACAAAAGCCTGTAGTAGACCTCATATCATCTGAATTACCCCAGTTTGCATTAGAGTCACCAACGAGGGACAACCAAGAACTAACAGTGAATGAGATATCATAATCTAAAGTAGCTTGAAGATACCTTAGAATGCGTTTTACAATCTTAAACTGTTGATCTAAAGGTCTGTGCATGAACTGACAAACCTTATTGACAGCAAAAGTACAAGGTTAAGATCAATACCGATGCTTATGATTCTTGTAAGGTCTCAAATATGGATAACAACAACAACCAAACACTTTAAGACTAAGATAATTTGACTTCGTATTGTACAAAACCTCATGAGGCGATTTCCCTTGTGAAATAGAAGTAGAAAGAATGTTGACTGAAACACATCATGAAGAAACACATATACCCACAAGTGCATAAGAAGATTAGCCTGTACCATCAATGCTAACCCAATTTCTACTATGTGATGATGTTTTCTCTCAACCACACCATTCTACTTTGATGTGTAGGGACAAGTCAACCGATGTTGAATACCTATGATGGAGAGAAATTTAGTAAAGGAACGAAACTCTCCTTCCCAATCACTCAGAAACACCTTAATCTTATTGTTGAACTGAACTTCAACAAAATTTTAAAATTGCATAAATTGATCAAGAGCTTCTGACTTGTGTTTAATCAAGTAAATCTATGTATATTGATTATGTACATTAACAAAAGAAATATAGTACAAACTGTTGGTGTTAGAACAGAAGCAGACAAGCTCAGCTTGTGTCTTGTGTAGCAAGCCTCGATACTTGCTAAGTAAACAAACAGAATTGAAGCAAAAAAGAAAGAAGAAAAGCTAAAGAAAATGGAGAGTATTTGATGAACAAAATCAGATTCATTCATAAAAAAAATAAACAATAGCATAATGCCAATACATAAACCAAGCACTAAGCTTGTCAAAAGCAGCAAGTAATCACCTAAACATTACCTACCACCACTAATTACATAGAAACTTGAAATTTAAACTTGTAAGCTTGTTCAAAGCTGTGTTTACAGCTCACACTCTAGCTAATTACATCAATCATAGGCCTAACTTAGTTTGAAATGAACTAGAACTCAATTCAACAACTAATGGTTACAAAATAAACAAAAAATAGCCCATTCCAGCAGCTCCTGCATGGCTTGGTCTTCATGGCCTACTTGCTGTCGAGATGTTGCTGCATGCTGACCAAACTTCAACACTCCTCCTTGGTTAGCATGTTGCAAACTTCTAATTTCTCTCTTAAATACTCGAACTTAGTTGCACTAAGGGCCTTGGTCAATATATCAGCAAATTGGTCATCAGAATTGCAATGAATCAGCTTCACTTCAGATGCTTGTTCCATTTCTCGAACAACATGTAATTTGATGCTAAAGTGCTTTGTTTTACCATGGAACACTGGATTCTTTGCAATTGCAACAGCAGATTGGTTGTCACAAAAGATCTCTATTGCTTCCCTTTGATGCACATTCAAGTCAGCCATGATTTTCCTTAGCCAAATGGCTTGGTTGATAGCACTTGCTGCTGCTGCATATTCTGCTTCAGCAGTTGATTGAGCCATCAAGGTTTGCTTCTTCAAGCTCCAACAGAACATGGCTGAACCAAGATTGAAAGCATACCCTGAGGTGCTTTTCATATCATCTATCAAGCCAGCCCAGTCACTATCAGTGTATCCAACCAGCTTCAAATTTCCTTCTTTGCTGTACCTCAAACCATAGCTTAAAGTACCTTTGACATACCTGAGCACTTTTTTTACAACTTGAAAGTGCTTCTCATTGCAACAATACAAGAATCTTGAGAGCAGACTTACATCATACATAATGTTAGGTCTGGTGGCTGTTAAATACAACAAACAACCAACTAGGCTTCTGTAAGTTGATTCACAAACCCTTTCAAAAACACCATAGCTCGATAGCTTCTCTCCAACAGTAATAGGAGTCCTTGTTGCTTTGCTGTTTTGCATGAAGAACTTGGTTAAAATCTTCGAGGCAAAGCTCTCTGACTTAAAAATATCCCATCCTGTGTTTGTGTCACCTCCATTCCAAGAAAATAAGACATTATTCCTAAATCAGACATTTCAAACATCTCCTGCATCTTGGTCTTGAAATCAACCAGCATTATTTGATCTCCTCCTGTCACCAGCAAGTCATCAACATACAGAGACACAATGAGTTGTATTTTTGTCCCTTCTTTCTTAACATACAGTGTTGGCTTACTCTTGCTTCTGTCAAATCCCAGATCAACTAAGTAGCCATCGATCTTGCTGTACCAGGCCCTTGGAGCCTGTTTTAAGCCATACAAGGCTTTCTTCAATCTGTAGACCATATGCTCCTTACCAGTTATCTCAAAGCCTTGTGGTTCTTCAACATAGATGTCTTCCTCAAGAAATCCATTGAGAAAGGCTGACTTCACATCGAGCTGATAGATTTTCCATTGCATTTGTGGTGCTAAGGCAACCAGCAGTCTGAAGGTGTCGAGCCTGGCCACTGGGGCAAAGGTCTCCATGTAGTCCAAGCCATACTTTTGACTGAACCCCTTGACAACTAGCCTTGCTTTTAACTTGTTCAAGCTTCCATCAGCATTTTGCTTGACTTTGTACACCCATTTCACTCCAACAACCTTCCTCTTGATTGATCTTTCAACTAATTCCCAAGTCTGGTTCTTTTCAATCATGTTGATCTCCTCAGCCATTGCTTGTTTCCACCCTTGCTGAGCTTCAGTCTCTTCAAAGCTACTTGGTTTAGCTATAGCCACATGAGCCCTTGCATAAATCTTAGTCATTGGTCTAGTTCCTCTGACTGGTTCATCATCAATGTCCATTTCAAGACCATTCTGACCTGGCTCAGCTTGATCTGCTGTAAGATCTTCAGAAACTGCCTCAGGTTCATTCCTTTCCCAGTTCTAGCATGATTTTTTATTAAAGATCACATTTTTGCTAACTGACACTTTGTTGGTTGAAGGATCCAATATCCTATAGCCCTTCTTAACAGTGCTGTAACCCACTAGAACACCAGGTCGGGCTCTTTTAGACACCTTGTCCCTTTTAACAACAGGAACATGTACATAACAGATACATCCAAAGACCTTTAAATGAGGCAGTGATGGCTTGAATCCAAACCAGGCCTCAAATGGAGTCTTCTGAGCTAAAGCCTTGGTTGGAAGCCTGTTTTGAATGTAGGCTGCAGTGTTAACTGCCTCTGCCCATAGAGTTTTAGGCAAATTCTTCTAAATCATCAAGCACCTAGCCATATCCATCAAGCTCCTATTCTTCCTTTCACTCACACTATTTTGCTGAGGTGTATAAGTGTTGGTAAGATGATGTTTGATGCCTACCTTATCACAAAAGGCTTGGAACTGAGCTGAGGTGTACTCAGTCCCATTATCTGACGTTAGAGTCTTTAATTTGTAGCCTGTTTCAGTTTCAGCAGTAGTTTTAAACTTCCAAAACACAGAGGCCACCTCTGATTTCTGTTTCAAGAAGTAAAGCCAACAAAATCTTAAGAAATTATCAATAAACAGTATAAAATACCGCTTCCATTTAGTGACTTAGTCTTCATAGGACCACACACATCAGTGTGCACCAGCTGTAGTCTTTTAGAGGCTCTCTAGGCTTGATTTCAGGAAAATGGAAGTCTGGCCTGCTTGCCTAGCTGACACACTTCACAAACTTCCTGGTTTTGGACTGAACCTATGAAGTTTTTAGCCAAACTATTTTTGCACAGCTGGTCCATCGATTTGTAGTTGGCATGTCCAAGTCTTTCATGACAAAGCTTGGATTCATCTATTACAAAGCTTGGATTCATCTATTGCAGCTGTATAGGCAATATCTGAGTTCTTTTTCTAATTAACCACAAAACTCTTATCAGCCATAGTGACTGCCATGAGCTTGGATCCACTTGGATCACTGATTTGGCACTGCTTGTCCTTGAACATTATAGAATAGCCTTTCTCCAGTAATTGAGCTATGCTGAGAAGGTTTCTGTCAATCTCAGGCACCAATAGCACATTCGAGATAACATTGGCACCTGTGGGAGTGCATATCAGAATATCACCCTTTCCTTCTGCTTTTATAAAGTGACCATTACCAATCTTAACTTTGGTTCTACAGCTTCTGTCTAATGACTTGGAGATAGCAGCATCAGGTGTCATGTGGTTGGTGCAGCCACTGTCTAGGAGCCAACCAGATGAAAACCTCTCTTAAGCAGTTGAGCATGACACAGCAAAGACTTGCTCCTCTTGGTCACTGTTTTCCTTGGCTACTCGAGCCTCAGCTTTCATCTATTGAGTTTGATCCTGCCTTGGTTTGCCCTTGCTCTTGTAGACCCTTTCAACATGTCTCTTCTTCTTGCAAAGTTGACATATGGCATCTGGTCTAAACCAGCATTTTTCTTCTGGATGTTCAGGCCTCTTGCAGTGCCTGCATAGTTGATCATTGCTCCTTGCAGCATCATGCTTAGGCCTATTTTTCCAGATCTTCTTGTCTTTAAAGGTAGTGTTGGTCTTTGCCTGAAATGCACCTTCTTGATGCTCCTCTAATCTGCTAGCTCTTCTCTGCTCTTGTACATATAGAGTATTGATCAGCTCTGTAAGAGGAATACTAGTCAGGTCCCTTGAGTTTTCGAAGGATGAGATTTTTGCCTCATACATCTCGGGCAAAGTTGAAATAATCTTCTCCACTATCCTAACTTTACTAAACTGCTCACCAAGGAGCCTTATGATGTTTACTACAGCCATAATCCTGTCAGAATATTGCTTGACAGTCTTTTCTTCCTTCATCTTCAAATTCTCGAAGTCCCTTCTCAAATTTAACAGCTGTTGCTGCCTTGTCCTCTCTGTCCCTTGAAACTCCTCTTTCAACTTGTCCCAGGCCTGCTTTGGTGTTTCACAGGCTATAATCCTTGTGAAAATCACATCTGACACTGAGTTCTGGATGCAAGACATGGCTTTGTGCCTCTTGGTCCTTTCATCAGCATTTTACCTGATCTGAGCCACTGTTGGATTGGCTCTGAATGGCTCTGGTTCAACATCAGAGTTGACCACCTCCCACAGATCGAAAGCCTGAAGGTAAGTCTTCATCTTGACCACCCATATGTGATAGCCTTCTCCATTGAAGACTTGTGGTGCAGCTGGTGAAAATTTTGATGAAGCCATCATTTAAACAACAGGTCCCTTAAGATGAAAGCTCTAGATACCAATTGTTGGTGTTAGAACAGAAGCAGACAAGCTCAGCTTGTGTCTTGTGCAGCAAGCCTCGATACTTGCTGAGCAAACAAAAAGAATCGAAGCAACAAAGAAAGAAGAAAAGTTAAAGAAAATAGAGAGTATTTGATGAACAAAATCAGATTCATTCATAAAAAAAAATTAACAATGGCATAATGCCAATACATAAACCAAGCACTAAGCTTGTCAAAAGCAGTAAGTAATCACCTAAACATTACCTACCACCACTAATTACATAGAAACTTGAAATTTAAACTTGTAAGCTTGTTCAAAATTGTGTTTACAGCTCACACTCTAGCTAATTACATCAATCATAGGCCTAACTTAGTTTGAAATGAACTAGGACTCATTTCAACAACTAATGGTTACAAAATAAACAAAAAACAGCCTATTCCAGCAGCTCCTGCATGGCTTGGTCTTCATGGCCTACTTGCTGTCGAGATGTTGCTGCATGCTGACCAACTTCAACATAAACAACCTTCTGAGGAAACATGAGAAGGTCCCCATAGGTCTGAAACACCCAGTTCAAATACAGAGGAATACAATATTATGGAAGTGGGAATTGGAAGCTTGTGTGAATTCCCTAGTTGACACGATGAACATACATTGTGAACGTCAGACATAGAAGACTTCGAATTACAACTATAACACTATTTGAACTACTTTATTACACGGGTGACCAAGTCTTTTGTGCTACAAATAAAATGAAGATTCAGAAAATTGAGATACTAAATAAGAACTGCTAGCAGGTGATCAACGGATAGATGACAAGTGAACAAATGACTAGTGGATTGTCTTGTGGATAGCTTCATCCTGAATTGGTGATACATCAAACCGATACAAGCCTTCATGCACACTCCCCATTAGCAAAACATTTCCTGTTTGTATATCATTCACAAAACATTGAACAGGGTAAAACTCAAAATAAACATGATTATCCTTGGCAAAATGAGTAACAAACAACAAATTCTTGCACACTTTAATAACATGTAGAACGTTCTTAAGTCGTAACACCCTAGAATTAGAATGAATAAGAAGAACATATATAAGCAACATATACACTGGCACTGTTGCCCATAACAAGCTTACTAATACCTATATAATCAATAGCAGTAGGTATATTGGACAAATCATTAGTGACATGATTCGTAGCATCTGAATTTAGATACCATTGTTGATCCGATTTGTAGGGCGAGGTCAAGGAAAAATGACACGTTGGTGAAGTGGATGACTGGGCTTTAACATGCATGGAAGACTTGCATCGGTTACAATAAAAAACACAACACTGATGGTGAGACTTGCACAACTATTGCTATTGATCATTAAACTAATAGAAATTAACAGACATATGTTATCTGTGATTTACATTCGAAACACCTAAAAAGGATTCATCAAACCGATAATAGCATTTTTGAACTACATGTTCAATCTTGCTACACAATTGGCATTAAGGTCGATTTTGAGAAAATCGGCCCTTGCGACCTTTAAATTTTTAACCTCGACCACAATAGGATCCCCCTCTAAATTGTTTGTGACTCTGACTGCAACCTCTACCACCTGCTTTGCCTGTATTATTTTCCTGAGATTGAACAACATTGGCCTATAAAGGAATGCTCGCCATAAACTCCAATTGTCATGTCTCACAATCTAACAACATCTCAATAAGCACATGTAGAGAAACATTCACAGCTGGGGCCACTACGCGAACTTACTCATACTCCACTGATAATCCTGCCAGAATAATACTGACTTGTTCAGTATCAAGTACCAAACTACCAGCTACAATAAGAACATTACACATTTTTCTTATCTTAGTCAAATATTCTTTAATGGACAATTGCCCTTTTTTTCTAAGCATAAAGACTATGTCTCAAACTAACAATCTTCATGCTTGACTTAGCAACAAACTGCCTTTCAATTGTGAGGTAGACATCTGGACTCGTGCGAGTACTAGTTAGATAAACAAGAATCTCATCACACACAGTTGACAAAATCTAAGATGCCAAGAGTTTGTTTTGTTGATTATGGTCCAAGAATGTAGGATTTTCCACCAGTTGACCATTGCTGTCAACAAGAAACTGATATGGAACACGGATAGTGCCTAAAACAAAACCTTGCAAATTATAACCTTCAAGAATCAACATAATTTAATGTTTCCACAAAAGAAAATTTATTTTATTAAGCTTAACAATATCATGCTTAAGAAATTGACGAACACGTTTATTCATTGTGCAAGAATTGCACCCAGGATCCAAATGATAAGAAGATACTTATGTAGTAGCACTATTACCATCATTTGCAAATTGTCGATGACTACCACTATCTCTTGAGATTACTTCTAGAGCCACGACACACCAATGAAAACTTCAACGACTTTCCACAACACTCTACCCTCAGTAAGAAACTATAGCTCTTGATATCATAGTGAAATATTAACAAATAGACAATGACCACATGAACCTCAAAGAAAAATAAAGAGAAAACAACAAAGAGAAGAAAGAATGAATAAATTTTTTCACTAAGTTCAACATGAATACAAAGAACCTACAACTATAGTATTTATACTAAGTTGTAACAAAGAAGATGAATAACAACCTGAACCAACTAACTCAATAACTTACTAACAACTTAACTACTGCAGTAGTTCATTCTACTTAACTGCTGCTGCAGTTCATTCCTTAACATGCCTAAGATTAAAAAGGAAAAACTTTAGAAAATATGCTACCAAAGAAGACCTCACCAAAAGAGTTCATGGTGTGAATCTTTGTTGTCCGAGATGTGGTGAGGAAGTGGAGTCTGTTCAACATGTTCTTTTTTTCCGTTCTTTTGCTAAGACTGTGGCAGGAGTTTCGCGATTTAGCTATGAACCTAAACCAGAAAGCTTTGCGAGCTTCAAATCTTGGTGTGGGAGAATATCGTAACCTCTTTCCCTTATTTTGGATTGTTTTGTTCCCAAAGTCTTTTTAAACATTCTTTGTTGGCACTTACGGAAGGCTTAAATTTGCTTTGTCTTTGGTGGGTCAGGTTTTGATCCCATTTCAGTGTGGCAGCACTTGTTTCATGATTTTGCTTTGCTCTAGTAAATCTGTAGATGTATCAAAGAAACCATCTCTAGGTGAGAGATCTTTTGCATATTGGCAAGGGCCACATACTTCAATTATTAAGTTGAATTGTGATGATAATTCCAAGTTATGTCTTATTGGTCGAATGTTCACCTTCTCTAGGGATAATTTGGGTTCGAATCATATTGAAAAAAGAATTGAATTGTGATGCCTCTTTTGATCCTGTTTTTAGTGTATGTATTGGTGTCGATTGTTGTAACCATTGCAACAACTTGGTTGATGGGGGTTTGGTCTAGTTCCCGTGTCTTCAGTTGAGGTTGCAAAAGCATTGGCTACCCGAGCTGTGTTTTTTTGGCTAGGAATGTAGATTCACATTCGAGTTTGATTATCAAAAGTTGATTTCTCATCTCAATCTTTTTTTAGTCAACCGACTGTTGGGGCACTTCAACAGCTGAACTAAACATTCGATCTTCTCCGTGTTCCATTTTCTACTACTTTCTCCTTTGTTGGTAGAGAGACAAATACAGTTGCCGAATGAGTAGCAAAGAAGTCTAAGTTGGGTGGCAGTTTAAATCATTGACGGCTTGCCCACCATTTGCTTTCTCTCTGATTGTCTCGGGCTTTTTATAACCATTTGTGAAATAAAAAGTTATATATTTCTATCATATTTTATTATGTTCGAAATAATTTATTGATAAGCAATAATGCAATAATTATGAAATGTACAATCTGCTCCCATATTAGTTTCTTTTAACTATAATTAATTGTCATTGTAAGTTCCAAGTTGAAACAAAATCAATATATCATCTTGGCAATTGGCAAAAAACAGCTAATGGCTACGGGCAAATGTAAAACCTAAGGAGGCATGATCTTCCTTTGCTCAGAGAATTAATCAACGTGCTTTCTTAAAGCATCCCTTCGACGTGTATTTGGACAAACATGATCTTACAAAGAAAAAATATATATAAAAATCGAACACATCGGTAGTAGACACCGCACATGAATCCAACACACTCTACCGGAAACATCTAATATCATCTTTCATTGTAGAAACTATAAACTTTATTGACAGTTCTTTGCAGGACAGCCATATATTCAAAATAGCAGGGAATAGTTTGAAAATATTCAGGTAGAAGTCTCATGGAGACACTTGAACTAGGATTCGTTCGATAGATCAAATAGCAAATTGATCTTTTCCTTAAAAAAATTATCAATTTCTTCTATTAAAAACTAATCTTTGTACATCAGAACAAGGTATGCCACAAGTAATTGTCTAGGTATTTATCATACACAGTAGAAATGAATGAAAATTTTAACAGGCCTCCAAGACACTTTTACCAAATATTCATCAAGAAGTTTAAAGAGGGATAGAACAAAGCTCAATGACCCGAACAAAACAAAACTAGTAAATAGTTTTAGCAGAATATTCGATTATTAGAATTTTCTTTTCATTCCAAAACAAGTAGAACAATGAAACAAACACATGGCAAAAGAGTAACACAAATCAATCCTTACAATTAAAGCAGAATTGACCTTTTGTAAAACTATCTAAGAAAAAAAAATATTATCATCATTCAAACTTCTATGGTGGATTGCATAGTTCATCTAATCATTCTTAGCTGCAAAAGAATATAAAGCAGCTAACTCAAACCACCAGCAAAATAACAGCTAAAATCTCAATTCTAACCTGTTGATTCTTTAGCCTCACGAGCTTCAGCATTATCAGAAACCAAACCAAGTTCTTCCTCGAGCTTCTTCCATGCTTTCAAAAAGTTGGGAGGGAACGTCTTCTTTACCGTCCTGATTAACCCTTTCGCATCCTTGATCTTCTTTTTCATCACCAATCCCTCCACCAAATGCTTCAAAGTGTTAAAATCAGGAATCTTATGCAACCTCACACTCTCTTTGAACACCTTATAACCTTGCTCATACAATCCATTTAAACATAAATAAAACACCAGCGTCCGAAAAGTAGCCGCATTTGGATTACACCCATTACCTTCCAATCCTTCATATACCTTCTTAGCTTCATCCAACATGCCTCTCTTACAATAACAAGTCATCAGATAATTATAACTAATGGTATCCGGTTTCAACCCTAGGGTGCTCATATCGTCAATCAATTCCTTCACTTTCTCCGGCTCTCCGCCTTGAAAATTCGAAATCCTAACGTTATAAGAAGCAACATCTAATTCGCAACCAGTCTTCATCATCTCAAACCACAACTTCTCTGCCTCTTCTGTTTTTCCCTTCTTATATAATGCGTTTAAAATTGTTGTAGAGGTAACTGCGGTTACCTCCACGCTTTTCCTTTCCATTTCTCTTAGAACCTCAAGCCCTTTCTCGGGATGACCCGCTTCGCAATAAGATTTAACTAAAATCCCATAGGAAACTTTGTCTGGTGAAAGACCAATGTATTTCTTGGGAATTTCATCGAACAGCTGGGGAACTCTGTCAAATTGCCTAGACTGATTGCAAGCGGAGAGCAAGGCGTTGAAAGAAATGGTTGATCTGGGGGTACCAAATTGGTCCATTTGATGGAAAGTTTTGATGGCATGATCTAACATGCCAGCGATACCATAGGATCTGATGAGAGTAGAGAGGAAAGGCTCCTGAGAAATCTTGGGGTCGGTTTTGTGGGACTCTATTAAGGATTCGATGTCGGAGAAACGACGGGACTTGGCGAGGCGGCGGACGGTGAGGTCTTGAGCGTAACGGGAAGAAGAAGGGGAAGAGTAGTGTTTGGAAACGGAAGAGTAGATTTCGAGGGCTTTGTCAGGGTCGTACTCAGTGCGGAGTTTGCTTTTGGCTTGGGAAACCGAAATGGAGGAGGAGTAAGCGGCGGAGGCGGCGGCATTGGAGGTGGCCGAAAAGTGGCGGAGGTGGCGAAGACGAATGGAAGATGACATGTTTTTTTTGGGAGGAGACTTGTTAGGGTTTGGTTTTAGGGTTTTAGAGTGGGAACGGAGCAGAGCAGCTTAAAATCAATGGTCAGAGAATTTTGCTAATGAACTTCGTTAAGTTAATTTTCAACCTTCTATTATTTTTTTTCTTATTTCTTTATACACACAACACAATCATTCAAATCTTTCTTGGCCAATCAATATTTACATGTTTGTTACGTGAAGGAGGTTTTTTGGGATAGTCAAAATTTACATGGAAATGGCACCCTTTGTGAAAATGAATGTATAACATGGCCCAAAATAACCTTGTATTTTAAATATAGGGTTTTATCTCTAGATAATTAAAAAATAAAAACAAACTTCAATTTTAAGATGATAAAGAAAACATACATATCCTTAACAGCATGTACTCGTTTGTTTTAAAATTTATAATACAAATAACTAGCCTTCGTTTGATATTTCATCTCACTTTTAATTCCAGTGCCAACACGCAAAATAAATATCCCAAAGCTGGTTCGAATTTTAACATTTTCTTCATCCTTGATACCAAATTAAGAAATGCAGGAGATACAAACTAAAGGACATTAGGTACAAAACCAACATTAGAATTACAATAAGAGGTGGGAGTCATGGATAAATTTCTTATACCTTGTCTATATCTTAACTCTAAAAACCTAAACGAATAAAGAACCAGTTCGTACAACTACATCGCATCATAGGCATAGCAGCTAAGATATGACACATTAGCCATCATACTCCGCCTGTGCAAATTTGTTCTCAGGATAGAACACAGCAATTACTTGATTTTCACCAAATCTCCTTCCATTCATTGCAGCTTGGGCTTTTCGGGAACCTTCCACATCTGAGTACTCCAGAAATACCTTCAAATACCAATCAATTGCGGTCAGTCAGTAACTAAGGGGAAGAAATGAATATGAAGCAACTAGCAGAAACATTGCCAATGCAGGTCGATAACTAAAACAACAGGATTTCTTGCAAATAGCACTGACCTTCCCAACACCCGGTAATGATTCACCATTTGGATTCGGGCGGGGTATGACAACATTCACCAATGCACCTGCATATTACGTGTGAAAATTTCAAATCCACATAAAACTTTATTCAGGGAATTAGTTAGCAGAAATCAGTATGAAGAAAATATAGATAAAGAATTAGTGTCTTCTGTCTGTGCAAGCTAAATTTGCTAAATTTGACTCTTTAATAACAGAAGCGAACAAGAAGGGCTGTAAAACAGAGATATAAACAAAAAGGAAAACGGAAATTAATAAAGTATACAGGACTTAGCATGTTAAAATAACTTTAAAAACTTAATAAGGAGGGTCAGGTACAACAAGGATGGACCAAATGGTTTTAAGAATAATTTTACCATGTTTTCCACCCTCTTGTCTCATGTCTTCAACAATGTCCCCATACTCCTCATCATCTCTAAGATCATCTTCACTAATTGCTTGAGTCAAGCACACAACCTTTGTGGGCACACCTTGTGGTTGCAACATAAGCCTCTGTAAAGGACAAAGACACTGCAAATTAGCCTATCATCTATAGACGATACTTGCAACAAATGAGTAAATTTTAGAAATAAAAATAGCACTACCTAATCTTACCTGCAAAGCAATCTGCTGCTGTGCGTGCTGAAGGATGCTCTCTTGCTCAGGTTTAGGCTGGGTAGCACCTTGGTTTGCTCGCCTAACAGTGAGAGTTTTATCACCCATTTTAATTCCATTTAAAGCAGCACAAGCGATGTCTGTAACTGACAGATCTTGATATATGCAGAAGGCATAGCCTTTTGAGTTTCCAGTTTCTCTATCTTTTACTAGATCAAAACCTCGAAGGGGTCCAAAAGACTCTAACAACTCCCTAATCTGTGCTTCAGTAAAGTAATATGGAAGCCCCCCCACAAAAATCCGGTCTGGACCCTCAAGCCCACCAGCAGACCCTGGAGATAGACCTACAGCTGCTAGATTAAGATTGGGACTGGGCTGACTTGGACCAAGAGTTGCAGCAAGCGAAGGGTTGTAGTCACTGGGTCTCCGAACCTTCACAGGTGCTCCCTAGAAATTCAAACAAGTCATTACAATTTCTTGTATTTAAAAGACTTCAGTATGAAGATCCTAAAGAATATAGAATACCTCAAAGATAATCCCATCTAAAGCCATTGCATTACTAGCTTCCTCAACTGATCTCATCTCTACAAAAGCAAACTTCTTTTCATGGTTTATGTAGACATTAACAACAGCATCCCCTGAATGTAACAGAAAAGGATGAGTGACTAGAGACATAAAGCAGGTATTTCAGTCCTGCAATGTATCAAAAAATTTCTCCATATACCAGGACCAGCAGTATTTCCACCAATTGCAGCCATAACCTGGCTGAAGAAAGTCGCGACTGACTGCAATATAATATTTAGGTCAGTTCTAGCAATAAATGCAACCAATAAAATGAAATGTTTAACTATAGTGCAGAGTAACACCTGTTCATTTGCAGTGGGAGAAAGCCCTCCAACATAGACGCGCCGAGCATGCCTCGTAGCCTGAAAATGAAAAGATAAATCATATAAGTGCCTGTAATTTATGAAATTTATTTTCAAGTAAATAGGTCTAAACTAAAAATGTATGCATAATCCACCAAACCTGCTGAGTCATTGCCTGAACTGGCATAAGAGGGAGACCACCAAACTGCTGCAAAAAGCTGGAACTTATACCAAGTTCGAGAACACAGGACCTCACGACTATCACATACGCATGAGAGAAATACATACCTGACCAGTTGCCAGAGGAAACATGTTTGGAAACACTCCAGGTAGGGTTGGATTATTCCCTGGAATCTGGACTGCAAATGAAATTCAGATTTCATATTAGGATATAATTATAAATAAGGATTTTATTCCTATAGCGGTTGATTCAGCAGAAGGATTTTTATGCCTCCTATCCTATAGCATATCTGAACCTCTTAAAGATAAAAAGAAAAAGAACACACCATAAGCAAGTTCTTGAGGAAATACTTGTAAGACTACCCAAAAAGGCAATAGTTGCCAGTGGAAAGACGAATAATACCATTAAACCGGTGCATTGGTTCCTCCTTGTACACAAAAGCTACAGAAGTCGGCTCACGCCATTGCCTTCTTACAACAAAGACAAAAACATAGAAACAAACAAACAAACACCAAACACAAGACAAAACCAAAACTCTCTCAGTTCCAGAATTATTTCACCAAGTATATAAAAATAATATTAAAACCCTTCTAAAGACTGCAGCTTAAATGGCTGTATATACAAAATGGAAGAAAAAATACAGCTTACCAAAAGCACACCAGATTTTTTATAGGAACTTTCCACTATATGTCAACCAAAAGAACAGTAGCAGTTAACAAAATATAGCAATCTTAAATCTTGTGAAGGCATATGTACCTGTGGTGGCAGTGACGGCAGCAGCAGCCGCAGCAGCACCACCAGAACCAGCAGCTAACATTGCTGAAGCAGGAGGTGCCATGTCAAAGCCACTAATCCTTTTGCTGCAGACAAATAAAGTATATCAAGGACAAGAAGTATAATTGGCATGAACTAGGGTAAAAACCTTTAAAATTCTCAAACTTTCGTTCCAAGACTTGGACATAAAGTTACTCAGCTGCAAGTACTCTAAAATAACCAAATATCGCTTCATTTTGTAAAACAATGAAAACTATGGTCTTTACAAATTATGAAGTTCATCGTAACCTACCTCTTTGAGGGTGAGCGAGAGCGGGACCTTGACTTTGATCTGTGTTCAGATCTACGAGAACCACGCCTATTCCTGTCCCCCCTATCTCTGTCATAATCCCTTCTCCTGTAAACAGCATTTAGAAATATAACTCCTTTAACCACTAGAAATAAGAACAATCAGAATGGAGTGAACAGAGTAATCACAGTCAAGGAAGCTTAAATTGATTTATTTATGCCACCTATCATAGTCTCGACTTCGGTGATAATCATCATCATCTCTATCTCTTCCCCTTTCTCTCCTTTCACTCCGCTCCCTACTTCGATCCCTACGACGGTCTCTGTGATGACGGTCACGGTCCTTTTCTCTGTCCCTATCCTTACTTCTTTCCCTCTCCTTGTCTCTTTCCTTGTCCCTATGTCGATCGGAATCCTTATCCCTTCCCTTATCGCGGCTTTTCTCTTTTTCCCTACTTCTAGAAGACCCTCTCTCGTGCTCACGTGATCCATGCTGCAAATATTTGATCAAATTAACATTAACGAATATAAAAGAAACAATTATATAGCTAAACGAACTTGATTCACAAGAAAAAAAAAAGTACCTAACAAAAAACAAGACTAACCCTAACATATTTGTTTTCACAAACGACTCCACTCAAACAACTATAATGACATTAAAAAACACCCTAGAAACTTAATCAACTAAATTTCATCCAAATTTTGTTCAAAAAAGGGTCAAAACAAGCAATATCAACAGCTGCAAACTGAGAGGAAAAGGAACCCTAACTTCAAGCGATCTCGTGTTAGTGAAACGAACGTACCTGAGA
The DNA here is from genome assembly GCA_013677275.1 of Gossypium schwendimanii. Classification (NCBI taxonomy): domain Eukaryota; kingdom Viridiplantae; phylum Streptophyta; class Magnoliopsida; order Malvales; family Malvaceae; genus Gossypium; species Gossypium schwendimanii. The sequence continues at coordinate 8,611,218 of CM025252.1, forward strand.
TTTGGAATCGCGGAGATCATCAAGGCCGCCGTGACTACCTTCGCGAGGCTGAGGAGAGGGAACGCCGCCATTGCTGTTTTCAAGATCCTCTCCGTTACTCTGGTAGCAAGCTTCGTAATCGGTCATTTTCGTTTTTGGAGGTTTAGTCTTTAGACTATTTAGGTTTTCTCTTTGTTTTCGCTTAGTAGCTGCGACTACTGAAAAAGCAAGCCGCTTACTAGATTACAATACAGTTTTTAAAATGTTATTTATAAATGATTTTAGGGATAATATAATTTTTCGGTTCTCAACTTCGCAATTAAGTACATTTTGGTATTTGTACTTTTTATTTATTTATTTATTTATTTATTTATGTTGATATTTAAACTTAACAATTAGATTTATTTTGATATTTGAAATTGAAAATTATAAAATTTTGATGACATAGTACATTGAGATTGTGTCATACCACCACTTAAAATTAAAAAAAATTTATAACGACCCAATTTTTAGTAGTATTAGAAAATGCAGTTTCGGGACCCCGTTTCCATAAAAAGAGCCAGTAATTATTTAATAAAGATATTTATGGAGTTACTATATAGGTGAATTGAATTTTGGATAGTTAATTTAGCCGAATT
>CM025252.1:8622261-8659805 GCA_013677275.1 Gossypium schwendimanii
ATGAGATTTATTTAATTCATGTTAACATGTTTTGTGCCTCAGTCGATTATGTTTTCAATTAATATCATGCTGCATTTCATTCATACATGATTGGGTGCACTCAGATTAGCTGGGCGATCCTAACTAGACGACGGCTAGTAGACGCATAATTGAAAAGTGCAATGCTTAATTTAGGTCATTAAACCTGACTAAGTTAAGGTTCATAATATCTTTAGTTAGCTCTATTATCTTGCATGGTTTTTAGATTTGTATAATTAAATTGTTGCAAACGTAAATGTTCCTGTGACCTTACATAAATGCTAAGAAACTCTTAATCTAATATGGTCAATAAAATGTATATTTAACTAAGAAAAAGATCCGAGAGGACTTAATTTGGTTTCCAAACCCATAAGAGATCGAGTTGCCATGGAAATAATTTCGAACATGTTAGCATGATGAAAGTAAATTGAATTAATTAATATAATTATCCTAGCTCATTTAAAGTTGATTGTTTTTATTGCTAAAGCCCTCATTCATACATTCAGGTAAAATTGCGTTTAGATTAGAAATTGCATAGGGATCACTCCTTGCATTTAATTTAATTAAATCATCACCATCCAAATTTATTGAGTTTTTTATATCAATTTGTTAATTATAATTTTGCAATTGAATTGATTAAGCTACACTCCCTGTGGAGACGATAACTTATATTACTTACTTATTACTTGAACGACTAAGTTGTGTAAAACACGTTACGATTCGTTACAAGATGTGATGATAATGTCCTATACACATAAGACATGAAATGCAAATTGATTTAGTTGATAATTGAATGACATATTGATTGTATTGATATATTATTTTTGTTGATTATCGATTTAAATCATAATAGCACAACTGAGCCCTATTGCTCAAGATACATTTTGTTTATTTTCATGTGCAGGTATTGTAGATCTTAAAGCTTCAAAGTGATCAACAACATCCAGGTTTTCTTCTCGACTTAGAAAGTTTGTATATGATTTGGTTAAGTTTTTAGCAAATGACATGTACTTAAGGTCTTGAATTGGTTTTAGGTTCATTTTTGGATGTTTTGGGTTCAAATGGTAGAATTATTACATTTTGAAATATGATCATATATACTTGTTAACATGTTTATGTTCTAATCTAGTAAGGTAAGGGTATATATGCTTATTTTTATAAATTAATGTTTAGAATTAAGGTATTTTTTGTATGCTAAGTAATTAAGAATGATGTATGAACTAGATTGAATATGTTAATGCATGTAATAATACGTTCAAAGATGTTTATAAGTGTTGAAGATGTAATTTGGCATTTGAATTCATGCCTAAAATGAGACAAGTTGAAATTTGGGGGTCATTTAGACCATTTTGTATTGGTGTTTAACAAGTTGAGTTCAATGATACTAAGGTTTGGGGAAAACTATTCTTATGGTTGCAACACTTCCTTATCAATGTCACGACATTGAACTTCTATTTACGTAGTCGTGACTCTCCCCTGTTAAGGTCGCGACATAGAGCTTTATGTCTTTAAGGTCGCGACTCACCTCAATTGAAGTTACGACACCATTATTTTGCCCTCAGTGCCGTGGCATGCCTCCCTTGAGGTCAAAACATTACCCCTTTATTTGGAAAGTTTTACATTTTAGTCCTTCGTTTATTACCAATGTTTCTTAAGAGCTTTTTTAAGCTCGCTTAAACCCATAATTGAATCAATAATATATTTTAATTAAGTTTTGGAAACCTATTTTCTTGTATGATTTTTTAGTTAGATATTTAAATGAAATTGTAATTGCTTTGGTAACGAATGTAACATCTCACATCTCGGATCTAATGATTGGGTCGGGTGTTGAGTGTTATAGGTGACCTGTTGTAATTTGATATGTCAAATTAGGCTCTCTATTATACTTGATGAGCTTATTCTTGAGCAATCTGAATGTCTTTTTCGTGTTTTTACTTAGTTTTATCTTTTTTTTTTTGTTTTAATAAGTGAATTAGTATGTTTTATGTTATTTTTTGTGACCCGAATTGGCCAAATGCTTCATAGGAAACCTAATGGTTGGTTAAGTGTTATAAGGAGTCAACAGTGGCCCGAACGTGAACGAAAACATCATTAAGAAGGGGTTCTCACAATATCGAAGAATGGAAGTCATTAACCTCTGACAGTGTTGAAATGAAAAAGATTGATGCCACCTACAATGGTATCTTGATGCCATAGGGTATCGCAATACCCAAACATCCAAGGACCCCCATTTCAAGACTTACGAGGGTATAGCTATACTTGACTATGGGTATCACAATACCACTAACAAGATGAGAAAAAAATTGACTGCAGGGGTAGTCCTTATCCTGCTTTAACACTCATACAAAATAGACATTACGGGGAATTTTGGGAACTAAATTTGGGTTGTAATCAGATGTTAAAAGCCACTTTTGGTTGAGAATAAAGAGAGAGATTTTAGGTTTAGGTTTTCTTTTTTCTCTTGTAACACCCCAAACTTGGCTTGGTCGTTATGGCTGAATCTGGTGATGTCATATAGTAGTGTGCTTAAAAACCGTAACTTTGCTTAAAACATTTTCCGTTTAGAATCTTTTCATTACCACTTATTAATTCTAATATCATGTTAATTAGTCATTCGAAAGCTTTCAAAACTATTATTCTAGGCGGAAGCTTTTAAAATAGTTTGCGTATTCATGAGTATTTTGTTAAAACGTTTGGTTCTTTTGAAAACTCGAGTTTTCCTAAAAGCTAGTAGTTATAAATTAAGAATCCCAAATTTAAGAAAAATCCATAGAGGCCATATTTATAATAAAATTCCCAAATGAAATTTAAAATCGTAGTTAAGTACGAAACAGAGTCAAATAAGGTTGTGTGGCCATCGTTGAGTCCTCCGCCGCACCGATCCGCCCAAGCCTAGGGATTACCTGTATAGATAAATCAAAAGGGTGAGTTTACGAAAACTCAGTGTGTAATCCCCATATAGAGCAAGCAGACAAAATGTAGTCACAGTCTGGGCTTAAGCCCTTTTAGTACCAGATTCAGTTTCAGTTAGGGCCTTAGCCCAATTTAGTACAGAATCAGTCATGCATTAGGGCCTTGGCCCATTACAGTATCAACAATCAGTACAATATCAAATATATAGTCACAAAATCCTACCCATCCAGCCTCTACGCACCATCTCTGTCCAACCCTACACTCCATGTGGGGATATAATCAACCCACCCATCCTTACACTTTAAAAAGTACCGAATACGGCAATAAACAGTGGTTTGCAGCTGAGCTACCAATATATTAGGCCTAAGGCCTTTCAGTACACTTCCTCCGAACAATACCAACCCCCAACCCAATGCAATGCAATATACAATAATGACATGCTATATCATAACAACAGTGCATACAATATCAATTCATTAAATATCATCATGCTCGATAACATGTAAATATATATATCAGTCATATAGTCATTTCAGTCAGTTAGGAGTCTAGGTAAGCTTACCAACCCTACAGTAGGTTCACAATCGTCTTGGGCGACCCTTGCAACCTTAGCAACAAAACAATGAAAATAGGCCTACAAGCCCATGATGTTCGCCCGTGTAGGCCCACATGACCCAAATTGGCCTTGGTCGTGTAGATTACATGGCCTATCCCAAAAATCCCACACGCTTTTGTGGTTCACCAGCGTGTGGGTCCACACGACCCAATTCGGTCAGGCCCGTGTATCGCACGCGGCCAGCCTCGTCGATTACACGTCTGTGTTCGATCACACAGCCTACCACATGGGACGCCCATGTGGTGTCGACAGCCCCATTTTTTAGTTTTTCACTGATTACTATTCTTAATGTTGTGGTTACACACCTGATACGATTTGGGTACGCAACCTCTTCTGAGATAACCAGTACCTAAAACTACAATCCCAAGTCCAAAAGCAGTCACGATTCAGGATTAAACTAAGACCATTAAATCAACAACAATCAATCTCCAAATTCGTTGCTTACCCTTAATGCTCTGAAAGATCTTAACTATGGTCTCGAGAGAAAACCACGTTCCCTGCGATTTGCTGCTGCCAAAACAAGGATTCGACTCTAACGAAGAGTTAGGTACTTCACAAACTAATAAAAGAAAAACTTCTCTGACACAAACGAGGCATAACCCTCTTACATATCAACTTATCAACCGAACACAACCAATGTTGATTAGAAAGAAGACAAATTGGAGAGAGAATAGAGAAAAGAAGGGAGAGTTTTGGCAAGAAATGTAGTAACAACTCACCACCAAAAAAAGAACAAATTCGGCTGTAAGGGGGATTTAAGAAGAGCAAAAACGGTAGCAAAACTTGAGAACCAGAGTGAAAAGCTGAATTTGTAAAAAGAGAAGTAAAAGGAAGGAAACAAAATCAGTAGAGGTTTTGGCAGAGAGAAACTGTCAAAAAATCTGAAAGATTGAGAGAGGAGAGCCGAACTTGCAACCACCCAATTTCGGATATTTTCAAACTCCTTACTCCTAATTTTTCTCCCCATATCCCTAATTCCACTCCCCAAAACTTTCCACCACTTCCTCTCAACTACCGAATTGAAATTTCACTCAAACACTTTAGTATTTTGGCTAAACCAAAACATCCACACAGCACAAGCAGCAAAATAAATCCCTTGTTTGAGCAAGGACTAGAACTCTAAACTTCTAGCTTATTTACACTCCATTAAACCACTAACCAAAAGGCCCATTCTGACATATTTTACCAGCATTTAATTATAAGCCTACTGACTAGTGATAAGGCTTTGTTCAGAAAAATACAAAAATTTTCTCAAGACAAGGCTTGAACTTAAGACCTCACACACACACCCAGAGCACTTAACCACTGAAGCAGACAAATATTTGTGTCATAAATACAAAGAAACAAATATACAAACTTTGGGGTGTTACAATGCTACCCCCTAAAAGAAAACTTCGGCCTTGAAGTTTTACCTGATCAGAACAGATAAGGATACTACTGACGCATCGCACCCTCAGGCTCCCACGTGGCCTCCTCTGAGCTATGATTACGCCATAGAACCTTAACCAGTAGGATGGATTTTCTCCTCAGAATCTGTACATCGCGATCCAATATCTGAACCAGCTCCTCCTCTAAGGTTAGAACTAGCCTAACCTCGATCACTTCAATAGGAACAATATGCGTGAGATCAGAGCAGTAGCGCCTCAGCATTGAGACGTGGAAAACGTCATGAATCCGGTCCAACTCTGGAGGTAGCTTTAACTGGTAGGCAACTGGTCCCACTCATTTCAGTATATGGTAGGGTCCAATAAACCTAGGCTCAACTTGCCCTTACAACCAAACCTCAGTACCTTCTTCCATGAAGAGACCTTAAGAAAAATGAAGTCTCCCACAGAAAGCTTGATCTCATGGCACTTTAGGTCCGTGTAAGACTTCTGTCTATCAGATGCCGCTTTCAATCGGTCTCGAATCAATCTAACTTTATCCTCGGTATCAGAAGCTAGTTTAGGGCCTAGAATACGCCACTCGCCCAACTCAGTCCAACAGGAAAGTGTGCGACACCTACGACCATATAATGCCTCCTAAGGTGCCATCTGAATGCTAGACTGATAGCTGTTGTTATAAGCAAACTCTGCTAGTGGCAGGTAATCCTCCCAACTGCCTTGGAAGTCAATGCCACAGCTCCTCAACATATCCTCCAGTATCTGAATCACCCTCTCAGATTGTCCATCTATTTGAGGGTGGAATGCAGTACTGAAGTTCAACCTTGTACCAAGAGCTTCATGTAGTTTTTTCCAGAACCGAGACGTGAAGCGATGATCCCTTTCAGATATGATCGAAATTGGTGCCCCATGCAGTCTAACTATCTCAAACACATAGAGTTTAGCCAGCTTCTACAGCGAGTAGTCAGTACGAACATGAATGAAATGGGCAAACTTGGTAAATCTATCCACGATGATCCATACATAGTCCTTCTTAGTGGGTGTTAGAGGCAACCCACTAACGAAGTCCATAGTTACACGCTCCCATTTCTATAGTGGAATTTTAACTGGCTGCAGAAAACCTAAAGGTGACTAATGCTCAGCCTTAACCTGCTAGCATGTCAGAAATTTAGCGACAAACTCGGTAACCTCTCGCTTAAGACCTGGCCACCAATATAACTCACAAAAGTTTCGGTACAACTTCTTTCTGCTGGGATGCATAGCATAAAGGCTACTATGCACCTCCCCCAGTATAGACTGCCTCTATTCAGTATCTTTCGGTACAAAGATTCTTCCATGAAACTAGAGTACCCCTTCACTATTCAGTCCAAAGTCCTCAGTATGCCCACTCTCAACCTGTCAGAAATGAAGACCTAAAGATATGTCCTCTAACTGCTTACCCTTAATCTGCTTAATTCACGTAGGCTTAACCTGAAGCTTAGCTAGCAGACTTCCATCATCAAATAAACTAACGCAAGCAAACATCGCCCTCAAATTTTCACAGCCCTAAGGTTTAGTGCGTTGGCCACCAGATTAGCCTTACTAGAGTGGTATTCAATCGTACAGTTGTAGTCTTTAAGCAGTTCAATCCATCTACACTGCCTAAGATCTAACTCCTTCTGAGTGAGGAGATACTTAAGGCTCTTGTGATCCGTGTAGATGATACACTTTTCACCATATAGGTAATGCCTCTAGATTTTCAATGCAAACACCATTGCAGCCAACTCTAGGTCATACTCGGATAATTTGCCTCATGAGTCTTAAGCTGACGAGATGCATACGCTACCACCTTACCCTCTTGTATCAACACACATCCCAAATTGACATGTGATGCATCGCTGTAGATAGTAAACTCTTTTTCAGACTCTAGCTGTATCAAAACAAGGGCTTCAGTCAATACAGTTTTCAGGTTCTCAAAGCTCTCTTGCTGCGCATCAGTCTAGTTAAATGACACACCCTTACGTAGTAGCTTAGTCAAGGGTGTTGCAATTAGTGAAAATCCCTTTACAGATCGTCGATAATACCCTGCCAGTCCCAAAAAACTACGAATCTCAGATACAATCTTAGGTTGTTTCCAATCTAACACTGCCTCAATCTTTCGAGGATCGATTCTAATCCCCTCAGCAGAAACCACATGGCCTAGAAATGTTACTTCCCATAACTAGAACTCACATTTACTGAACTTGGTGTACAATTATTTTTCTCGCAAGATCTGCAGAACCACTCTGAGGTGTTTGTCGTACTCATTTTCAACCTTCGAGTACACTAGTATGTCATCAATAAATACCACCACGAACTGATCTAGATAGGGTTGGAACACTAGGTTCATCAGATCCATGAAAGTTGCTGGTGCATTCGTCAGTCCAAATGGCATTACTAGGAACTCGTAATGATCGTATCGAGTCCTAAATGTTGTCTTGTATACATCAGTCTCCTTAACCCTCAACTAATGATATCATGATTAGAGGTCAATCTTAGAGAAAACTGAAGCCCTTCGGAACTGATCAAACAGATCATCTATCCTCGGTAAGGGATACTTATTCTTGATTGTCAACTTGTTTAATTGTCGATAGTCAATACACATATGCATGGATCCATCATTCTTTTTTACGAACAGAACAGGTGTTCCCCACGGAGACACATTAGGGCAGATGAACCCACGATACAGTAACTTTTGAATCTGATCCTTAACCTCCACAAGCTCTTTCAGTGCCATTCTATAGGGAGCGATAAACACCAGAGCTGTACTAGGAAAGAGCTCAATCCCGAACTCTACTTCACAATTCGGAGGTAACCCAAGTAGCTTTTCAGGAAAAATATCCGGAAAGTCCTTAACCGTCCTGATATCCTTAACAGAAGAACCCATAGAATTTGAAACACTGATGCAAGCAAGATACGCCTCACATCCTTCATGAACTAACTTTTTCACCTTCAATGCAGAAATCACATTTGATAAGTAGTTTCGACGTTACCCAATTACGACTACCACGCTGTCCTCTTCAGTTCTCAGTACAACCCTTTTTGTGGCATAATCTAAGCTCACTCGATGTTTAACCAACCAGTCTATTCCAAGTATCAGATCAAACTCTTCAAAAGGCAGTTCTATCAGATCAGCCAGAAAGGTAACCCCTTAAAATTCTAAAGGAGCAACTCTAAACAACTTATTTACCCTTATTGATTGTCCCAGCGGACTCAGTACAGTCACCTTACTCGTAGTGCTCTTAACCAAGATACCCAAGTTCTCAGACACAGTATAACCTATATAGGAGTGAGTGGATCCTATATCTATCAGTGCAGTATAAGGTACATTATAAATAAAGAACGTACCCATGATAACGTTCAGAGCATCTCCATCCTCTCGGTGACGTGCAGCATAAACTAGAGCAGGCTGCCTCGCCTCAGTATGACCAGCACCTCTACTGGGCGCTATCTGACCACGGCCCAACCCATTACCATCTTTGGCCTGACCACGGCCTCTTGGTGGCTGTTGAGCTGCTCTCAGTGGTGGTGCAGTACCAGTATCCAGAGCTTGCATCTGACAGAACCTCCAAAGACACTCTCTATTAAGTTCTCTAATGAACTGCACCCCAAACAAGCCCTAGTTCTTTTCCAACACTCTCCCTGATGGCATCTACCACAGTCAGTACAAGGTGGCTGTCCAGTAGCAGCAATAAGAGCCCCAACTTTGACCGGCCCTTCAACTCTGACCTTTTTCCTAGGCCTCTGAACGGAACTTGAGGGCTCCAAATCCCTCTTGCTCCTACCTCTCTCTCAGTTCTGGCGCTCAGCGCATTTTACTTCCTCGGTGATCTTTGCCTTATCAACTAGCGCAGCAAAGTTTCGCTCTATTTGTGGAGCTATCAAAACCTTCAAAATATCTCTGAGGCCATTCTTGAAGTGAACACAATGCTCGTACTCAGTTGCCACCATACCTCGCGCATGGCGGCTCAATCTTAGAAATTTGGCCTTATACTCAGCCACTAATCTATCTCCCTGAGTCAGATTTAGAAACTCCCTCCTACGGGCTTCTACATAACTAGCCCCACATACTTCCCCTGAAAAGCGATCTTAAAGAACTCCTAGGTCAGTCGATCGGGCTGAGTGCCCTCCTTAATAGTGAGCCACCACTGATATGCCTCATCACGTAGTAGCGATACATCCTCCTTTAATTTCTACTCGGGAGTGTAGTCTAGATCGTCCATAATCCTCTCTATGGCCTCTATCCAGTACTCAGCCACATTAGGGGCAACTCTAGCAATACCCCTGAAAAGCACAACTCCGTTAGACCGGAGTCATTCCATAACTGACCCACAGCCTTCAGCTCCAGTATTGGGCCCAGCGACCCTCTCTAAAATCTTTAACATGGCTTGGGACAGTGCGTTGTCCCCAGCAGCTCAATCATAAGACCCAGCCTCAGCCACAGGTGAAGCCGGTGTCTCACTAGTATCCAAATTAGGCAGATTGCCAGATGACGAAGACCCAGCTCGAGCACCTCTACGGCCTCTACCACGACCGCTTATACCCCGTCTGCGAGTACATCTAGTACTCATTGTCTAATTGTGTTTTATCAGTATTAACAGTTTTATGCATCAATTTACAGTTCTAGTGTATATTAACAGATATTTTATGAAAATAGTATCAGAAGTGTAAAGTTTGTTTTGTGCATCGCACTATCAATCAATGTCTATTAGTTTTACTACAGTAGCAGTATAGACTATTTTAAGTGTTTTCAGTGTAGTCTATCTACAGTAGTCTCAGTATATACTATACCTATAGCAGTTTCAGGATATACTATCAAAAACAGTTTTAGAAATCTTACTGGATCGGCACCGGAGACTCGGTGTACTACACTCTTAGTAAAAATATTTAAAAATCAGTTCTCAAAAATCTCGTCTTAAAAACCCACATCCACAATCGATTTTTACAACCTGGCTCTGATACCACTAAATGTAATACCCCAAACCTGGCCTAATCGTTATGGCCGAATCTAGTGATGTCACACGATAGTGTGTTTAAAAATCGTAACTTTGCTTAAAACATTTTCCCTTTTAGAATCTTTTCATTATCACTTAGTAATTCTAATATCAAGTTAATTAGTCATTCGAAAGCTTTCAAAATATTTATTCTAGGCGGAAGCTTTTAAAATAGTTTGTGTATTCGTGAGTATTTTGTTAAAACGTTTGGTTCTTATGAAAACTCAAGTTTTCCTAAAAACTAGTAGTTATAAATTAAGAATCCTAAATTTAAGAAAAATCCATAGAGGCCATATTTACAATAAAATTCCCAAACGAAATTTAAAATCGTAGTTAAGTGCAAAACAGAGTCAAATAAAGTTGAGTGGCCACCGCTGAGTCCTCCGCCGCATCGATCCGCCCAAGCCTAGGGATTACCTGTACAGATAAATCAAAGGGTGAGTTTACGAAAAATCAGTGTGTAATCCCCATATAGAGCAAGCAGATAAAATGCAGTCATAGTTTAGGCATAAGCTCTTTCAGTACCAGATTCAGTTTCAGTTACGGCCTTAGCCCAATTTAGTACAGAAGCAGTCATGTGTTAGGGCCTTGGCCCATTACAGTATTAGTAATCAGTATAGTACCAGATATACAGTCACAAAATCCTACCCAGCTAGCCTCTACACACCATCTCCGTCCAACCCTACACTCCATGTGGGGATATAATCAACCCACCCATCCCTACACTTCAAAAAGTACCAAATGTGGCACTAAATAGTGGTTTGCAGCTAAGCTGCTAGTCAATTAAGCTCGAGGCCTTTCAATACACTTCCTTCAAACAATACCAACCCCCAACCCAATGCAATACAACATATAGTAATGACATGTTATATCATAGTAACAGTGCATACAATATCAATTCATTAAATAACCTCATGCTCGATAACATGTAAATATATATCAATCATACAGTCATTTCAGTCAGTTACGAGTCTAGGTAAGCTTACTGACCCTACAGTAGGTTCACAGTCGTCTCAGGTGACCCGTACAACCTTAACAACAAAATAAGAAAAATGGGCCTACAAGCCCATGTTGTTCACTCATGTGGGCCCATACGCCCGTATGGCCCACATGACCTAAATTGGCCTTGGCCGTATAGATCACAAGGCCTGACCTGAAAACCCACACACTCGTGTAGCCCACACGGCCCAATTCAGTCTGGCCCGTGTATCAGACGTGGCCAGCCTCATCGATTACACGCTCGTGTTCGATCACACAACCTACCACATGGGCGGCCTCACACCCATGTGCTGTCGACAGCCCCATTTTTTAGTTTTTCACTGATTATTTCAATGTTCTGGTTACACACCTGATACGATTTTGGTAGGCAACCACTCATGAGATAACTAGTACCTAAAACGACAATCCCAAGTTCAAAATCAGTCACGATTCAAGATTAAACCAATACCATTAAACCAAAAACAATCAATCTCCAAATTTGTTGCTTACCCTTAACACTCTGAAAGATCTTAACTATGGTCCCGCAGGAAAACCACATTCCTTGCGATTTGCTGCTGCCAAAATAAGGATTTGACACTAACGAAGAGTTAAGAACTTCACAAACTAATAAAAGAAAAACTTCTTCGACACAAACGAGGCACAACCCTCTTACCTATCAACTTATCAATCGAAAGTAGCCAATGTTGATCAGAAAGAAGACAAATTAGAGAGAGAAGAGAGAAAAGAAGGAGAGTTTTAGCAAAAAATAAAGAAACAACTCGCCACAAAAAAATTCGAAAGCAAGGAAGATTTGGGAAGAACAAAAACGGCAGCAAAACTTAAGAACTAGAGTGAAAAGATGAATTTGTAAAAAGAGAAGTAAGAGGAAGGAAACAGAATTAGCAGATGTTTTGGCAGAGAGGGAAACCGTCAGAAAATCTTAAAAGTGAGGGAGGAGAGCTGAACTTACAATCGCCTAATTTTGGATATTTTCAAACTCCTTACTCCTAATTTTTCTCCCCATATCCCTAATTCCACTCCCCAAAATCATCCACCACTTATTCTCAACTACTGAATTCAAATTTCACTCAAACACTTCAGTATTTCGGCTAAACCAAAACACTCACACAGCACAAGCAGCAAAATAAATCCCTTGTTTGCACATGGACTCGAACTCTAGACTTCTAGCTTATTTACACTCCACTGAATCACCATACCAAAAGGCCCATTCTGACATATTTTAGCAACATTTAATTATAAGCTTACTGACTAGTGATAGAGCTTTATTCAGAAAAATACAAAAATTTTCCCAAGATAAGGCTTGAACTTAAGACCTCACACACACACACCCAGAGCACTTAACCATTGAAGCAGACAGATATTTATGTCATAAATACATGAAAAGAAATATTCAAACTTTGGGGCGTTACATCTCTAGCTTATGATTTGAGTAGTTTTCTTTTCCATAGTTCTAAGGTTTTCGTTAGAGCTTTTTCTGGTTTTTCTTAATGTTAATGGTAGTTAGTTAAGTTAGTTATCATTGTAGCTAGGATTTATTTTCTTGTTTAATATATTAAACTTCTTGTATTTTCAGTTGAATCTTTAGTTTTAATACAACTCAATTTCATTTTAGTTCCATCATTGAAAATATGATTTTTAAATGTTCTTTTACATTTCCTTTGCTGCCATTTTCATTGCTTTCGAGCTTTTCCAAGAAAAGCCCAAGTTTTTCCTATTTTTATTAAGTTTACCATTTATGCATATTTTGTGTGATTATTGAGTTTTTGTTTGATTGAATCTAGTTATAGGTAACTAAGTTTGAAGTGGGAGGTTGATGGAGATGTTGGCTAGTTAATTTTTGGTAGAGACTAAATTGCAAAAATTGAACAAAATTAAATAAACTTCAAAAATTAGGATTAGCATTCTTAAGGGAAATTTTAGATAATTGAGACTGAGAGGAGATCTTATCGAGCATCAATTTGATAGTCCCAGGTTAGTTTGGTGAAGTTAGAAGATAAATCGAACAAATTTGTCTAATTTGGTAAAATTGAGGTCGGGAGGTAAAATTGAGTCATTTTAGGAGTTTAAGTAATTTAATTCCCTAATTCAAAGATTAACTGGCAATATGGAAGTCAACCAACCACTGTTTGTTATTAATTATTTAATTTGATAGTTCTATCTGTTTCACGATTTGGTCATTTTTAGTGATTAATTAGCAAATTAGTGTCTCAAATTATGGTCTATTGTAATATAATACTTAGTGAGTAGTTAGCTAGATTCCTTAATTGCATGTTAATTATGTAGGGATCACTTAATCGTTGACTCTTTTTGGTTTGATCATTGGAATACTCGTGTGTTCCGTTGTAACTCTAAAAATATTGTAACTGACCTGTTACACTTGTAGATACCGCTTTATTATTTGATTGTGTTAATGTTGATTCTGTACCTTGGTGTTCACATACTAGTGGCACGAGCGGCCAACAGGTCCAAACAATCACACATATGCCTCTATCATTTTGGAAGTCATCCGCTCCAATACTTCAGACAATGTATCTCCCCAATTGGACTTGATAGAGAACATAATTGTAACACCCTATACCTGACTTAATCGCTAGGTCTGAGCTACATGATGTCGCATTTGTTGTTAGAGCAAATACGATTAATTACATTCAATTTTTACCATTAAATATTTATTTACGAGTAATATAAGCATAAGATGAAATATACAATCATTTTTGGGTCTTATTTGAGCTTACAAAATCTCTAATGCTAACTCGAGGTCAAAATAGAACAAATTTTAAAGATTTTAAAATCTCGAGTTGACATCACAAATTCGAAGGTTCCTCATTATGACACAACTCACTAATTATGTCTCATCTAGCAACAACAAGCATCTGATGTCGTAACATAATTATCTATTTCTAAATGGTGCAATTTGGCTCTAACAAGCTATACCTACAAAAAATTTCACCTCAACTATTTCCTAATTTAGCCAAATATGCATGATCAACAGCTCAATTCCATACAATACTACCTTAATCACTAATGTACTAATACCACACAATCATTTCATCAGTACCATACAAGTTATAAAATAAATTCATAGTATAAGCCATTCAAAGCATTTGGTAGGAATATACATATTCGATTTGACCTTTCAACGTATTATGCCTTTCAAACCTTAGCATACTAAAATTTATAATTCAACTATGTGTCCAATTCCAAAAACAACAATTCTAAATTTACAAGTAAACACGATCACTTATTGTGCCAAAACTAACTCAACTTAGGTACATGTTGTATTTTAACAAATGAAACTATACTAACATTACTGAGTTGGGGATCACCTCCTGGATATTGGAACTACTTCTCGCAATCTCGAGATGCGCCTATACTTGCGCACAGAGAAAACAAATTGCACATTGAGTGATAAAACTCAATGGTATTTCCATGATTTAAGTATTTATAAAACTAGTTTACACCAATTTCTTATATTCAATTTAAGTTCAAATCTACCTATTTCTCATACAAGTTCCTATCAAAACTTCCATTACTATATAAACATTTATATAATCATTCTTACATACCAATTCACTATGTACACACCTAACTGACCTTTTCTCATTCATTTCACATAGTATTTATCATATTGTCATTTATAGGCACATATACTCAATTTCATAACAACAATTCAACCATTTCCATGCCTATTGGCTCATAATTACTCAATCGCCCCTAGGGCTCGTTTTCGACTCATTTCGCATAATTTTTTGCTACCAGTCATAGATTACATATCAATTACATTTCATTTTATATCCTCTATATAAAAATCATGTTTTATAACTTTGTTATCTAGACATAGACTTAGAACGGATACATGAACTAGCCACCCCGGGTTACCAGACAACGATGACTCTGAAGATGTACATACTACCACCTCAGGTTACTTAGCAACAATGGTTTTCACAATCTAAATATAGTACCATCCTAGGTTGCCCGACAATAATTACTCTATTTGTACAACCTACCACCCTAGGTTGCCCGGCAAGGATGATTTTCAATCAATATCCTGACCCTATAGCATGTCAACTATATCCAAAATAGCCTGAACAAGTAATAGGGTAATCAATTTTCCAATTTCGTTATATATTTTGATTCATGATTCATCATTTTCAATTCATCAATATTTCATCATATCATATAACATGTTGCAACTCAATTTCACATAAAATAACATATATCAATTCATTCATGCAATTTCTATTCTGTTCAATTTAGTCCACTATCTCGATATTCAATCTCAAACATAACAATTCACTTGATAGAATCATTATCAACTCACCTCAATGTCATATTATGCAAATATCATAAATATAAAATAATTAAATTGATCTCGAATCATAGAGATAAAAACTGAAAGCTTGCGTCACTCGTTGTTGGCTCTCACCTTTCTTTTCCCTCTTGATGACTCGTCGACGTCTTTAGCTATGAATAACAATGTATTCAATTTAGCCCCTAAATCCGAGACAAGAATAACTTTAAATATAGAGTTTTGGATTAAAATTCGATTTCTCATATATTCATTAGGAACCTTCTACTTCCTATTCCTACCACAATTTGATAATAATTTTTCATTTTATTCAATTTGGCCCATAATGTACAAAACTACCAATTAAGTTTTACAATTTAGTAATTTTCATAATCTAAGCTTAATTTCTATCATTTCACACCTAATTCATCCTATTCTCAATAATGGCAACGTATCAAAACTTCATCAATTGAAAAATTGATACAAGGTCTAGCTAAATTAAGCTCCCATGATCATAAATTAGTAAAAGTTAAAGAAAATGGCTTAAAGACCTTACTTGATTAATGACCGAATGTACAAACCAAGTTGAAGGTTTCTTCTTTCTTTTACAATGAAGGACGGTGGAGAAATGAGAAAAATGATGAGTTTTCTCATCTTTCTCCACCAAATTTGCTTTTATACATGGATTAATAATTAATTAAACTTAGTTAATTAATTTAATCAAAGTTTTATTACATTAATCATTCATTAATTTTAATGCTAATCACTATCATCTTCCACTAAATTTTACTTAAAGTTGGTTTATTTACTATTTTGGTCTATTGGTTAATTGCTATCTAAGTTCCCAAGCCTTTTCCTAATTAAAAATCTATAGCGATTGGACTTTCACAATTTAGTCCATGGGCCTTAATTAACCACTTTTTTGGCTAAATTACTTAACTGAATTTCAATTAATCTATATAATAACTCTGTAAATATCCCTATTTAATATTTACAAACTTGATTTATGAAAATGGGGTTCCGAAACCGCATTTTTCGACACCACTGGAAACCAAGTTGTTAGAATAATAGTCCCTTTAATCAATTTTCTCAATTTTGATTCTTTAGATTATGGACCATTTAGATTACCTACAAATATAAGTTTTCTTCTCACATCATGATTCAACCATATAATGCAACTTAATTTTAGTTAAACATTAGGTAATCAGTGAGCCAATATTTATTTATACATTTTGTTTTTCATGCAATAAAAACAATCGAGGACTAATATATAAAAAAATAATAATTTTAACAATGGAACTTTATTAACCAATATATTCAAAAAATTACAAGCATTAATGATGAAACAACTACACTAAGTGCACCAAATCCCAATAAGAAGAACATTCCCCATGCGTTTTCTTTCCCTTCACATTCGGCTAAGTAAGAAAAAAATAGATGAAATTGTTCTTTCCTCCAATTATTTGAACTATCATATAGATTTGGTAAATATTTCCATCTAAATTACTTTGTAAGCATTTCCTACTAGAGTAATGGATGAATTAGAGAAAGAAGTAAAGGGAAAAGTTATTATTTGAGTCTTGAATTATTAAGGTAGAGAAAGGTAGAGTTTTTGTCAAATTTTCATTTTCATGTTTAAGATCATATGTTTTGGAGAAGCAATATATGTTATGTGTATTTTTTAAGGTTAATTATGTATATGTGTGTATTTTATGAAAAGAAACTAATATAAAAAGGAAGTGAAAGCAAAAGAAAAGAGAAGGTGCTTGATTGAAGATAAGAATGAAGGTTTGGTGTCATTTTGGGAACCTAAAGTTGCAAGTGCTCATTGAATTTCCTTTATCCCATGTTTTGCTTGATTATGTTTGGTAGGGGAATTGGATATATGCACTTACGATCTTTTTATGCTCATTTTAGCTTACTTTTGAGTGAAACTGAGTCGTTTTAGGAGTAAGTCATGTTTTAGGTAATTTGTAAGAATGTTTTTATTTTTTATTTAGTGTTATTTTTATTATTTTTATAATTGTTTAAAGTTTTGTTTATAAAATATGCTTAATGAGTGTTTGACAATTCGTAGGTGAAAAGAAGGCTAAGTACTTCGAGGCATGAAGGTTGTGCAAATAGAGACTTATGCCACAACATTGTAACACTCCAAACCCATCCTAAACGTTATGGCTAAATCTCAAAAGTTACATTAAAACTATTGAAAAATATTTACTTGTTGAAAGTAACTAGGTTTTAGTTATTTTTACGAAAACTTTAAAATTTAAATACTAAGTGATTTTGTTTTTGAAAAATACTTATTATAACACGAACATTTAAAAAAATAGTATGTTATTGTAACGTCGTTTTAAGTTATTAAATAAGGAATTTGCAATTTAAATATTTCTTAAAAATGATTTTGGGTAAAAACCTTTTGCAGCGGACTTTCAAAAATACTTAGAAAAATCACAAATTTATAATCATGTTTAAAACCAATTAAAATCATAAATAATTTAAATAAAGTCAATAATTTAAAGTATTTGAAATTTCATCAAGCATGCATGCATAGCAGTTTAAAGTTATAAAAC
Source organism: Gossypium schwendimanii (assembly GCA_013677275.1). NCBI lineage: Eukaryota > Viridiplantae > Streptophyta > Magnoliopsida > Malvales > Malvaceae > Gossypium > Gossypium schwendimanii. The sequence goes on from CM025252.1 coordinate 8,640,060, forward strand.
AAAGAAAGAGCCCAATAAAAATGTCTAATGTCCAAAGTCAAAAATAACATCTCAATAGTTTATAAACTCATTAAAATCCATCTGAGAGGCTCAACCGAATCCAAGCCCTAAGTCCGATATTACCTAAAAGGTTATGAAACTAAAGGAGTGAGGTTTTAAAGCCTAGTATGAGTCTTTTAACAAATAAAAATCAATGAACATATAATCATCATACAAAATAATCAATTCTCTTTATGCACATGATCATGGCAATACGATTTTTATAAAACAGTAATGCAGACAAGCTGCCAATAATGTGTTCAAGCCACCAGTAATGTAGATAAATTGCCAATATTTCTCTTTACACATGTCCAACCCCATGCATGTAATATGGCCACGATAAACATATTTTCACTTTGTTACAGAATTTCACTTTTAGGCATGTGGATCATGATAATCCAATTGTTTAAATAGTATCACATAGGCATGTTTTAACATGCAATTTACGCATTATCTCGATGTATCTAAACATCACTTTTTAACAGTCATATACAACATTTATGCCATAATGTCAAATAACATGAGAATGAGAACAACATGCTTTTCAAATCAATAATAAACATAACCACACAACATGCTTTCACAAAATAGTTGGTTCGGAAACACTTACTCATATAGTCCATTTTGACGGATTTAATCTTCTATTTTAGAATACTTAAAGTATTCATACAAAACATAGATCAAGCAATAATATTTTATTTAAGCATTTTAATAGTATATATAACTTATACCAAGTTAGACCCACACTTGATAGTAGATCCGATGTGAAACACCACTCTAATGAACGCCCATACCCAAATCTTAACCAATAGAGTATCGATCTATTATCAAAGTGACTTTCTATTAAAAATCATCTTTTACACACTTGTTTTATTACTCACTTAAACCAAATCATCCATTTAGGACATACTTTAATAAATAATCATTTGTACGATGGTTTCGTTCCCAAAATAGGAGCTTTTTGGAATGGTATCAATCGACCTTTAACTTGATTGAATAGAGAGGTTTGATGGATCACCGGGATCTTACGTTGGAGGGGAAGTCGAATCTATAAAAATTGATCACTTGAAATATAGAGTCAAAAGTACAATATTTAAATAAATTAATTTAAAATTAATAGAGATAGTGATTTAAGATTTTTTATTACTAAAAAGGATGACAGAAATCAGAAAATGGTGAAGAAAATGGAAAGATCACCAAAATCGGTGAAGGGATGGTGGCGACGGTCCGGCGAGAACTCAGCAGAGAAGGAAGGGAGAAGGGGGTTGCAGCACTGGAGGAAAGAAAGAGAGAATGAAAAGGGAAAAAGAAATAGAGAAGAAGAAGAAGATGGAAAATGAGAGTTATTTTCGATGGTAGTGCACAGTAGTGGTGGCCACGATAATGAACGGTGGTGCTAGGGCAGCAGTGGAGCAACACAAATGAAAGGAGCGGAAGTAAATGGGAGATCTGGTGGTGGTTCAGTTAGCAAGCAAGTGGTGGAGGAGAAGAGGAAATATAGTGAAATAGGTGGTGGTAGATGGCTAAAGTAAAAGAAAAATGGAGAGAAAAGAAGAGGAGTCAAGGAGGGGGATGGCAATATGGAGAGTGGTGTAATGAAAAATGATTCAAAACATGTTACTTACTTGCATAGGTGTAATGAATCAACACACATGGTAAAGATGATGAAAAAGGTATATTGATGGGACAATGGAGTAAAAAAGGAAAAAAATCCTCCCATGTAAGGAAACAAGTGGAATGCAAAGGGGGTATTGACTATTCAAATTTGGTAGAAAAATAAATAATAATATGGAAAGTGTGGAAACTTGAACCTAAGACCCTTAAGAATTTATTTAAGCTCTTAACCACTTAATTACTCACTAGCTTGTTCACAAACTACAACATTTATTTTAAAACATGGTGTGATCTTTGATAAGGTTTGAAGTAAAATTACACCACATAGAAAATAATGTGAGGTAAGGTATTTGAACACAGATCATTAAGGACATCTCCACCAATACTTGATCATTAAAAAAAATTTAGGTGTGACCACTTTCGATTCATTAACCCAATTTTTACTAACCTAGTTTTTGGGATGTGACAAACATGATACTGCTAGGCACCACGACATGGAATATTGATCAAGCATGAAGTGGCCTTTGTTAAAGGTTGCAACTAAGTCACTATTTAGAACTAAGTGACTGAAAGTGCCATGCAACACTGTAAAGTTGAGAACTTGAGCGCATGATGTGGATTAATCGAGTAATGAAAGGCATCTAAGTTAGTGAGTAATGTTGCAACATGGATTTGTTGAAAGCCACAGCATTGTTACTTGAAGTCATGGCATGAACACCTTGAGGCCACAATATGAAAGCTTTGCACTGGCCTGGGAGAAGTTTGTTCGCGGCATCGTGGTACTGCAAGCCTTGACGCTGCGATGCCACGAGCCTTAACGTCGCGACATCAAGTCTCAGATCTGAAACCCCTAATAGTTACTCAAGGGTATTTTGTAGGAATTTTTCCTTTCAACCTTTGTTAAACCAGATTTTAAGTGAGGTAATTTTAGTCATTTAACCACCTAATATAAATACATTTATGCATAAAAAAGTTAAAGAAAGAGAACAGAGTTAGAGAAGTTACGAGATTGATTAGATTGTTCTTTCATTTTCTGTAGAAGTTCTTAACATTGAAGTTAGTTCTTGATAATTTAAAGGATTTCTTTTAACTTTTTCTTGTGGTCGACATTGTAAAGTCTAGATTGATGCAAAACTTAGCTCTGAGCTACTTTGGCTAAGCATTTCTAAACTCGAACTTATATTTTCTTTATTGATTTAATGTTTGGAATGATGTTTTGTGTTAACTCATTGATGATGTTCTAAATATTGATTATGGTTGATTATGATGTTAGTTTTTGAATGAGGTTATCATGCTTGTTTTGATTTCATCAATTGCTTTATTGTGTTAACTTACTTAGTAAAATAAAATTGACAACTCTAGTTGGAGAATTAGATAGATGATACCAAAAGGAAATTCTATCGAGTATATGTTAATATGATCATGCCAAATAGTGAGACTGAAAGATGAGTTATTAATTAGGTGAGATTAAGAAAAGATCCTAAAAGGTAATTCTTAGATTAGAATGAGACTAAGAGGAGAATTCTAGCTAAGAGTAGTAGTCAGTGCAATCATGATTAACTAATTGATTAATTAACTATTATTTAATTCATTTGCCCAGTCAAAGCAAGGAAAATGAGGTAGATAACTAGGTTACTTAAGCATTAAGATAGATTAATTCTTTATGATTTTAAATCGATTTGCATTAATAATATTAAAATCGAGTAGACTAATAATTATCTTGTGAGTAGGTTAACAGATTAGCACTTTTTCCCTTATCAATCCGCGTGGAAGAACGATCCTTGGAGTACTTACCTAAGTTTTCCATTGTAACTACTATATTACAAGTTGACATCACCATGCTTGCTACAATGTCGTGTCTACACTATTAATATTGTTGATTTATTTGTGGCATTTTGAGTAAGTGTGTTTAGACGAACCAATGTTGTTTGTGAACATGTATAGTGGTTGATATAAATATTGTTAAATTTTGTAAGGGACATATGCAAAAGGTAATTGTAATAGGTAAGTTTTGATAGCAATATGTATAGATAATAAGGTGAAATGAAATGTTGTGAGATTGAATTTGTTATGCATATTAATAGATGAAAAAGCCCATAAATTTGTTGGTTAAAAAAGAGACTGCTTGTATTTGAATATTTATATGATTATATGTATGTGTGTCTTGAATTGAATTGGGAAAAGTATGAATAATATAAGATATGATCTTATTGAATATATATACTAAATTGATAAAGAAATAAGCCAGTGAATTAAGATCTATGTATTTAAAATATATTGAGAAGGTATATGTGTTCATATATGTGTTCATAATTTGAATTGATAAGAGAATAAATACAATTGCCCTAATAAACTTGGTACGAATAGAGATGGATATATTAGGCACGCCAATAAGAATAATGAGCAATAAAGTGTATTATTGTGTATGAGATATGGAAAAGTATGAGATTAATATATGCATTATGTGCAATATTGGTATGGTGGATGTTATACTTACATATGATGCACTTTATGCAACATTGTGTGGTGGAGGATATACTTGAAATACTATCCTACATATGATGCACACAATATGGTGGATGATATACTTATGTATATGATGCATTGTATGTGCTAATGGTGCGGTGGTTGGATAAATTTCGTATATCCAATTTAATATTTTATTGTTATTTACTGTGGGCCATAATTGAAATTCATAAATGAAAATATGTAATATATTATCATTGTGTTCTTAATGAAATGAAATTATTAAAATTATAGTAATTATGTAATTGCTTAAAGGATTAATAAAAGAGTTATATATATTGATATGAATTGATAAGAAAATAGTAAAATAGGAAAGACCAATGACTGCTTATCAAAATGATAGTAATGTTGTTGAACACTTGCATAGCCTTTCTTAATAGTATTAATATATGTGATTCATATTCTAAATGACAATGTTTGATATTGTGTTAATATACTTGATTTGCATATTGAAGCTTACATGTGATATATATATATATATATTTTTTTGCTCAACCAAAATAAAATTTATTAAAGTCTCAAATAAAAGAACAAACCAAAAGGTTAGTAGAACATGAACAATAAACAAACCCAAATTAACACTTAAAAGAGAAAATAGAATACTAGTAAGCTTTTAAGAAGACACCATCGTTGAGCCACCAAGCACCAACAAAAGCTTTCATGTGATATATATATTTAGTTGTTCTAAAATGCATAATAAAAGGTATATGGGATCCATATTAAGAATCACTAAGCTTCAATGAATGCTTAGCGCGATGGATTTATGTACCACGCTCAGGTTAAAGTTGAGTTCGTGAATAGGATTGTCAATTCAACATTAAAGTTATGGATACTAGTTTGGCTTGTATATAGGTTTGTTATTCTATTTAGAGAACCTTAGTATATGTATATGTATATGATGAGAGAGTTATGTAATTATGCTATTTAGGGTTTTGACTATGTTCGCTTAAATGATTAATATGGCATACAAGTTTAAGGTTAGTTTGTGGCATGTTTGAATGTCATTTTGAACTAGTAAATGGCTTAAGATTAGTTAAAGTTACCTTGTGGTAATAAGGATGTATGTTTTGTAACGATCCAATTTTCAACGGTGTCATAAAATTTGGTTTTGAACTGAATTAATTAGGTTAAGTTAATAAATAATTAAAATAGAATAATTACGAGTCAAGTACAGATCAAGAAGGTCGAATTGTTAGGTATTATTAAATTAAATTGGTTGATAAAAATAGTAAAGAGGCTAAATAAGAAGTACCATCTTTAGTTTAGATCATTTGATAAACTGTGGAATTTTAAGGACTAAATTGTAAATGATAAAAACTATAAGATTTAAGAATAAATAATGATTATTGGAGGTCCCTGTACTATATTTATTAAGCCAATTTCAACTTTGATCAGGTAAATTGTTAGAACTGAGTGTTTTAGATATTAGATGTTTAGGGACTAAATCGTATAATGCGCATTCATGCTTGTTTATCATATTTCTATGTTCAAATTATTTAACTAATGGATTTTCTGTACCTAAAATTTACTATACATAGATAAAGACGATGTCGGGACATCGAAAATCAAAAGGAAAGGCAAAATTGTCGACGAATATCTAATCTAGTTTGTGCTATCATAATTTGAGTTTGTTAGATAAATATATGTATATGTTTGATTCATTAAATGTCTAGAAATGATAATCTAACAATGTGATATAGTCGAAAGGTACGTATATACTTAATTATGTGATTTGCGGTGATTTGGTTGAATACATAAATTTATGCTTGTTGATGAAATATGGTTAATATTAATTATATTTGCCCTATTAACGCTGTCAGATAGAGTAACGAGTATAATTGGCATGCTATAGGTTCCATTTTGATAGGTGGGACATCCAGTGCTATGCACGTACATATCGTGATAGTTCTCTAATACCTTGGGGGTACAGGTGTGTTCTGGTGTGGTTGGTGGGATCAGTGCACTTATGCCCGATTAGCACTTTGGTGCGCAGTTGGTGTGATGGTGGATTGATTCGAGTATCCGTTATTATATCCGATGTGGTTGATAGGGATCATAATGTAAAATGATATATTGAACATGTATTGAATTGATAGAAGATATTGATGTTACCATGAGATATGATTTTGGTATGTTAAACTAGATGCAAATATCCTAAAGGTGCATCAAAAATTATATCAGGAAATTGAGTAAAACATTATTGTGAATAAAATGAAATTATAATTAAACTATCAGTATATATACGTATCTTTGATATTAATATGAAATGATTAGTTGGTTAACTTGAATTATCATGTTATTTATTTTTATTTGATTTTGTTATGTTTATATTTGAATTTGAATTATGTTAGCACCACTGAGTAACCATTACTTAGGCTACAAATTTGTTTCTTTCCATGCGCAGGTCTTGGATAAAGCTAAGCAAATTTCACGGTTAAGCATTCAACTCTTAAGCTCAGCTCGGAAGCCATTACGATCCTATTTTGTATGTATATATATGTTTTGAAGTCATACGAAATATAGCTAGGTTGGTTGACTTGTAGCCTAAGTTAATTTTGACACTTTTGGTAAGTGACCTATAATATTATCTTGGTTGAATTTTATCTTTTGATTACTAGTTAATTATGTTTGATTATATGAGTTTGAATGTGCAAATTGGTTGGTTTAGTAATGATGAATTGAAGGTTATAATTTGGATATATTTAGATAGGTCAATTGGTTGAATATGTTTTTGTGTTTATTTTAAGTATGTTTAGGTTTATTTGACTAAGGCTTTGGATATTCAAAAGTGCAAAATTGTGACCATTTGGTCACTAACTCGAGACTTGAGACTACTAGAAGCTTGGGTCTCGAGACATTTGTATAGTCTCGAGACAATTGTTCCTAGGTCTTGAGACAAGTGACCTTTGTCTCGAGACGGAAGAACATCAAAGCTAAATAGATTTTTCCCTGCTCTAGGTTTCAAGACAAGAATCCCTTGTCTCAAGACATTCAAACATCAAAACAAAAATAGAAAAACAGTGGAGGGTGGTCTTGAAACCTAGTCTTGAGACAGGAAGGACCTTGCTTCGAGGCTCAACATGTAGTGTCTTGAGACATGCTAACTTCAAAGCTAAAAATTCTAAAATAATTTATGACATGCCTCGAGAAATAAAGACCTTTGTCTCCAGACATAGACTTGAATTTTAACGAGTTTGGATTCGAGTCTTAACTTTGATATTAACTTATTATAACCTCGTAAATTGATGAAATGAAATCAATGAGTGTATAAATGTATGCATATGAATTATTTTGATGTTTGAATTGAATGTATTTTGTTATAATAACTTGAGTTCCTTTAGTGACGTAGTATGACATCACACATTTGGATCCGACAATTGAATTGGGTATGCGGCATTACATGTTTGAAGTGATTGAAAGTGTCTTTTGTCCTATTTTGAAACCAAGTATCGATTCCTTGCCATTTGGTATTGATATTAGAAATAAGGCTAATATCAAGCCTTTTTGTATTGATACCAACTCCTTGGTGTAAAAAATTGATAAATTTGTGCATTCATTTTCCTGGGGAGATGATGAGGGACAAAAGAAACTCCACTTATGTTTATGAGATAAACTTTGCAAACCACTATCAAGAAGGGACCTAGGCATTCGTCAAGCGAGAATAATGAACAATGCTTTTCTCAACAAACAAACGTAGAAAATAATGAATTCTCCTTTCCGCTAGCTTATATTCTTAAAGGAAAATATAGTAGAATTGAGGCTTTTGATATTAGTGGAAGTTAAACCATTGGTCTCTTGAATATAGAAAGGCATCATCCAAGGACGTGATATTTGCAACAAAGGTAAATTGCCCAGGTATGGACCGAAAGCAGTTCTTAGATGGACACTCAAAATAGTCTCAATCTGAATATGGTGAGAATTCATGATTCATCTATCCAAGGTAGGCCCTGAAAAAACTTTAACAATAAGGAATGAGATATTAGTAAAGCGAGAGCTCTCCTTGATAATATTGGTGTGATGGAGCTCATTGCTAGGACAATCTCCTTTTTTGGTGGCACTGGTAAATTAGTTTGGAAAAATGACCATATGGAAGATTCTCAGACAAAGGTGTTTAATGAACCCAATTGTTACAACCACTCATCCAAAAATCTTCACTTACAAATGATATCAACTCTCCCAAATATGAATAATATAAAGAGTGCAAAAATATACAAGAATAAGAAAATAGTTGATTAGAAAGCACTCAAGAAGCATACTACTTTGTGTGTCAAAGCAACTTATCTCTAAGCCTTGATCGATTAAAAAATGCTTGTATGAAACAGAGACGTCACATCATCATGCATCTCTTACCAATTATTTAATGTTATTTCAGCATCTTTTTCCATATTATTAACAATCATTTTGGTAATTTTCTTCACTTGAACCCTAGACCTTGAATCTTGCACCTTGAACCTTAGATCCTAGATCATGGACTTTGGATACTCTACACCAAAGGTTCAGGGTCTTGGACAAGTTTAGGGTTCAAAGTCCAAGATTCAAGATTCACGGTCCAAAGTATAAGACCTAGGAGCTAGGGTTCAGAGTCTAAGGTCTAAGGTTTAGAGTCCAAAGTTCATGCTAAAAAATTACCAAAATAATGTGTAAATGACATAAAAAAATACTGAAATAACATTAAATAATTGATAAGAAATATAAGATGATGTAGATATATGTTTCATACAATCAGATTAATCTCAGAAGATCACCCACAATGGCTCATCGAGAAGCACGACAACAAACAACAGAAAATTAGAAAAAAGACAAAATATGAGCCGACATCAAGTCGTTAAAGCAGGCAAGTTCAATATGTTTGCCCAACCTTAAAATCATGCCTTTATGCAGACTCGGTCATTAACAATAAACTGATCAAATCACCAAACTGTAGTGATGAAGTTAAATCTTATATAAAAAAAAAAAATTTATTTTTGCCCAAATTCAAATCCAAATAATATAGATCTTATAAGAACACTACACTATATCAAAATGTGGTAAAAAATTCTCAAATTATTCTCAATAGACTACATCAACACAACAACTTGAACTCTGGTTAAAACTCTTTCCTTTTTTTTTTGTAAAATAAAATTACAGTTATAAAGGGTTAAAAGGGTATAAATTAGTAATAAAAACAAATGACCTATCGAGTCAAGAAATGGTAAAAAGAACAATCATGGATGCCAAGAAATCACTGAACTGCCCTTCAAGTTATCTCCGTAGGGTTCTTATTAACCATTCCCCTCATCACCTCCTGCTTCACCAACTGGAGAAGGGTTGCCTTGCTCCAGGTTACTTATCGCTTCTGGTCCGCATATCCGCATCAACTCATCCTGTTACCGGAAGCAGCAAACCATAGTTGTTGATTACACATTCAAATGTAAATGGAAGAATTGTTTGCAACAAATTTGATATAAATAAATGATGCTCAATCATCAGCAAGGTAAAGAGGGATGAGCTTTAATAGAAAGAGATCCTAGGTGTAGGGTGGCGTGGAGGCGGCTGTTCTATACCTTGATAGAACTATTTTCAGATGTAAGCTTCTCGCATTCATCTGACAGCTTCTTTAACTCATCTCTAAGGGTGTGGTTTTCATTTGCCAAGCTCTCCACCTTGGCTTGAAGCTCTTCACACTCGGCCTAGTGTAAAACCAGAAACACAAAAATAGAAGCTACAGATCTTAAGCTTGAACCAAACGGAAATAAGATCAAGAATCATTAGTTGAAGAATATAAACCATTTTACCTGCTTGCGTAACCTTGACCTCCGAGCAGATTCCCTGTTAGACTGCTTCCTCTTCTGTCTTTTCAACTCACGTTCATCCTGCAAGAACCCACATCACCAATTTAGATAAAAACTGAATTTACGTATCTTGAAAACCAAACCATCTACTCACATCCGAATGCTCTAACTTAATGAAAAAGGCATGTTTTAACAACTAGCAAAGAATATTGGCTAGAAATTGAGTGAATACTAAGGAATGAACTTGTGAAATTAGAAACGAAAATCACCAAGAAAAGCGCATACTTGAATCCACTGATCAGGCATCACAGCACCAGCAGGAACAGTGGCTACAGTGCCAGATGCGTTAGGTCTGGTTTTTGGAGCTCCTGTGGCAGCAGGGGAAGCACTCCATAGGTCCATTCCTATATTCAAAGTAGTTGCAGGCATAGAGACTATGGGTTCTGCGGGAACTAAAGCCCCAGCAGCTTTACCCTGTGCATTGGCTGGTAAAGGTGATTGTAGTTAGGAAACTATCACAGTATATAAAATCAACAAAATCGACCCCCAAGTCTATTACCAGAACTCACTAAGCTCCTTCCTTTTTTTTTTTCATACACTTGGACTTGGTCCCTCAGTACACTTTCCCCACTCTGGGTTTTATAACATTTCCAGGGAGTAAGTTTGTTTACTTTCAAAATAATCTGAAGCTCGTTTTGCTATTTATCCTAAAATAAAATCAAGAAATTAGATATGGAAACTTAAAGTACCATCTGCAAGCATCTGCTCAAAGCTTCCCTTTTTGCCAGCATTGACTTCCTAAAGAAAAAAGGGTACATATTCATTAGAAAGGACAAGTTTGAGCATAAACGTGATAGCAAGTAAAGCATGTTGATGAAGGAATCTGAAAACCCAAAGCAGTCAGTGTCGTCGATGATAATTAAATAAGGAACAATTATGCACATACTTGTTGATTACTCTCATCACTTCTGTCTGATGTACCCTCGCTGCCACTTTCACCACTGTTACAAAAGTTGAATAACTTTTTTCAGCTAAAACCCAATGTCAAGAATGAATGTGAACATTGTGTCAAGGAAGAAAAATACTGAAACATCAAAAGGATCATGCACCTTTGAGAGCCGCCATCATTTCCCGAGCCTGAAGTGGCCTTTGCACTCTCTCCAACTTTGCTTCCCGAAGAACCCTTGGGCTTTTTGGTCGCACCCCGATCCTTTCCATCAGCACTATTATTCCGTGCAGAACTTGGCATCTATAGACAATTTGGAAAGAGGAAAGAGCCTTTACTTTACGGAGTAGCTGAGAGTCTAAATGAAATACAAACAGATAAAGGAAGCAATTAAGGAAAGAAAAAACTAATTACTGGTGCCATATTAGGATGCGCATATACTCCCCTTGGAGGATATACAGCTGGGTACGGAACCGGGGTACCATATGGAGGAATTAGAGGATGCTGAAAGATTATCAACAAAAATGAAAAAAGTAAAAAACATAACTCTCATCAAATAAAGAACCAAAATATTGCGAAATCATGGTTTCATATCACCTGGCCTCCCCATATGTATGGATGCGGGGTTGGTGAAGCAACGGTTGAGGCAAATAATGGAGGAGTAGCTGCAGCACCATAATAAGCCTAAACAACAAGCAGATTTGTAAGCTCAAATGGTTACTTACATAAATGAGATTAACAATTAGAAAGTATATAAAATCCCATGATTCAAGGGCATTAATACACTAACCTGCATTTGGGTCGACCAATCAGGATATGACACTGTTGTTGGCATTTCCTGTAAGTACAAAGTAAATATGTCAGCAAAAGTAACCCACACGTTAGCGATGAGAAGGCACGAATGATACGTAAATAACCTGGGTTGAGGCAGTAGGTTTGGAAGGCTTGGCTGGTGTGCTCTCCTCTTCCGTCCCCATATCACTTATATAAACGTCTTAATTTCAACAAATCAAGAATCAAATCTGTATGTCCTCGACCGCTTTTAGAAAGCACCTGCGAACCCGATGTGAAAACCATGCATCAGAAATCAAAACCGAGCCTTGACAAAGTTTTTACGCTAATGACCAAAACATGATGCATAGAACAAAAATACAAATAGAGTTCGGCATTTGCATAGTAAAGTTAAACCATTTCAAACAAGAACGATAGTACAACCAAACCGAGCTCACCAGTGTATGGTTCAGCACAAGACCTAACCTTTCCAAAGTAAAACCACATGGGTTCTTTCCATCCTCCATAAAACTAACTTAAAGAAAACAAAACATCTATTCTTGTCCTAACAAGTTAAGGAGACAAAGAAAACCATATTTGTAACTGATTTTGTGATATCGGAAACAAAGTAGAGTATCACAAAACAATTCTTCCATAACCGACAACCTTGAAATAATAATAATAATAATAATAATAATAATAATAATAATAATAATAATAATAATAATGAAACAAAGCAATTCTTCAATTCCCATAATTACCTTTCAGAAACAGTACAAGTTTCAACAATTCATATATTAGCCAAACATTTAGAAGGTGAGAAGAAACAGCAGAAATTGGCAGTATCCGTTTTAAAGTTTGTCAACATTTACCCCTCGTATTTTCCAAAACAAAACGCATTAATTAATTCATTATTAGCACAAAGAATACGAGCTAATCTTAATATTCAGGCCTTAACCCGCAGGGATTGTGAGCAGTCACAAAACATAAGCAAAGCTAAAATGAGAAAGAAAAAAAAACAACTGGACATTGAAGTTCAGAGAAGAAAAAGAAATTAGCAAAAGTCCAACTGTATAATAAAAAACTAAAGCATGAGATAAAAGATCTTGAAACTACAAATAACTCAAATTTAATGAAGAAACACACACACACACAGAGGGAAAAAAATTAGCTTCTAAATGCTCTGAAATTACAAACAAAAACAAAATTAAGAAAAAAAAAAAAAGAAAGAAAGGAAGACCTGTTTAAAGGCGTTGAAGAGGAAAGTGAAGTGGAAGGGAATTTATATAAAGAATGCTCTTCTTCTTTTTTTCCCTTCTAGTATTTCCTTGATCAAAGGGTTGAAAATTGAGGATTAAAAAAGAAGAAAAGAAGTGAAAAATACGAGAAGAAATTATTGTTTCTATAATTGGCGTTTGAAACAGTTTGGGAGGGTGAGAAACAAAGTTGGGTAGTTGGTAGTATTAAAAAGAAGTGATCCAGTGTGATGGTGTGCGTGGTAGCTGTAATGGGAAGAGTGAGTCGATGAGGAGGAAAGGAAATGGGGAAGAAAGAGAAGGGAAAGGTGTTAGGGTTTCGCGGGGGACACGTGCCAAGAAAGAGGAAGACAGCTGGGATGGTTTAAGTGGGTCAGGCTTATGACAAACCATTCAAATGGATGATTCATCAATTTCTACTGTGGAGTCAAAGAGTTTAAATATCCCAAGAGGAATTGCTAAACTTCCTGTCGAAACTATGTCGTTTTTTTTTTTCTTTTCTTTTGGTTGGGGGTGATTTTGGCTATCGTTTCTCTTCTGTTACTATTTACGGTTACCATCCATTTCGGGCTTTGGGCTTGCGTGGCTTCCACGTCATTCAAATGTTATCCGTAAATGAGATTAGTGTGATAATTTTGGACAGATGGAAAATAATAACATTTATGGCAAATAAAGGATGTCGAAGAATAGGCCCTAAGAATTGTCAATCTATAGAAAAACCGAGGTGGAAGTTTTAGGGTGATGTTTTAGTACAAGATAACTAATGATGGATCTTGTGTCCCTTTGATAATAAATGAGGGATATTTATAGAAGAAAGAGGATTAGGAGTGAATCTCTTATAAAATGTTTGTTTTCTAACTTTGAACTTAGGTTAAGCTATGGTTTAGATATATTTCAATGTGACTATTTTCGAGTTTAGTATGTTTGGGATGTCAAAAAAATTAATGAGAATGGATTTAATCAAGATTCATCTTTAAGGCTTACAATAAACAAGTGAATTCATCAATTCTTATATTGTCAATGTCATTTGTTCCATCAATAATAGTCGTTCACCTTTCTCACCAGCTTCAAATTTGAGTATTCTTTACTAAGGGTAAAAGATTAATTTTTTGAGATGTCACAAAGCTTTGCATAGAATTCAGATAAGGTCTCATTGTCCTGCATTCTTAGAGTCTTAAATTTTTGCAGTCAACATCTGAAGTTTGGACTACTTCATAGAACTGGTCCCTTCATGAGCAATTTTGAAAATAGTCCAAGCTCTTCTAGTAGTTAAGTATTTAGAGATTTGTCTAAATTCTTGACGATTAATTCCATAGAAATTTGCATTGAGGCCCTTGAAGTTCGCATTAGTCAATTTGTATTTATCATTGGTCCAAGTTACTTCATATTTGGAAGTCTTCACATCAGTTAAATCACTGGATGGTGGTTTTCAACCAGTCAAAATTAAGCATCGAGCTTCCTTATTACTTGACAAAAGCCATCATTCTTACCTTCCAAGAGTCATAGTTTGTTCCGTCTAGCATGGTGGGTCTTAATATTAATGATCCTTTCATCTCAATTACAAATAAATGACATGATATCCACTTAATACTTCAAGTGTTTAACTTTGATATCAATTGTGAATTCATTGAATTTGGCTTTTAGGTTTCATTCAGTTGCAACTTGATGAACTGTCTAATAGTTATAAAATAAGATATGGATACAAAAGTTCGGTTACATATTTCAAAAACTTCCTATGCCTAAGGGCCCTTGCCCAAAGAGTAATCAACTATAAATCAACAAGTGCAAAATGTGATTTAAGTTCAACTTACTCACAAAGTTGCAACCTCATCCTATACGCCAACCTAGATCACTCTCTCGATAAGCCCTTCCCCTTGAAAGATTAATTGTAAATTGATGAGAAAAATAGTTTACTTATACAAATACTGTAACACCCTAAACCCGAGTCGATCGCCGGTTTCGAGTTACAAGGTGTCATATTAGTTGTCAGAGCAACTAAAATCAAATTTAAATGCAATTCACATCATTAGACAAACAAATACGAGTAATATAAGCAAGTGATACGATAAATAATCATTTTCAGGACTTATATGAGCTTACAAAAGCTCTAATACTAAACTGAGATCAAATTAGGTTTTGGCCTCGTCGCGTCGTGATATACTATTTTGGCCTCGTCGAGACGATAAAGTCTGTCATTGCATCGTGACATTATAGGTCATTTCTCATTGCGACGAAATACATTTGACGTCGCGACCTCACATACTATTTTTGCAATTCCTATTTGAACTTCATCCTGAAATTTTCCAACCAAGTTTCTAAAAACATTCAAACATTAACCAGCCAATAAATGCAACTATATATCATCAATTCCTGCATCTCAATACCTTATAGAACATTAGGTCAATACCTTATCACCTACAATCCATTTACCTAATGCAAGCCATTTAAATCATTTACACACTTACCTATTTCACCAAGTTCATATTTAAATGCATGCAACATCTCATACCATTTCAAACTAACTTTAACTCCATTACAAGCTATATACATTTAACCAAATTCTAATGTTAACCATTTAAACCATAAGTGCATATACATATGACTTAATATCCCAAACTAGACTCAACCTAGGTACATGCCTTATAACCAACAAAAAATATTTATGCAAATATTGTCGAGTCTGGGATCTTAACTAATGTTGAAGTCAATGCTTAGGGTCTCATTTGGGACCTAACCTGCGTACAGAAAAAACAAATCGTACATTGAGCGATAGAACTCTGTGGTATTTCTATAATTCAAATCAATATAAAATATATGTTACCCAAGTGCAAATAATCAATTCAAATCTATTGTTCAACTAATTCGTATACCAAATTGTAATGTAGACTTAGTGATCAATTCATTTGGTTATTTCCTATCTTACTTTATAGCACCTATCTAACCATTTCCCATATATTACACTTCATACATACTTGATCATTTCATATTACCATTTATGACATATACTCGTATATGTACATATTCATCAATTCATATATTCAATTCCATTTTATTGATTCAACCATTTTCGAGTCTATTGGCTCGTAAATACTTAGTCGGCCCCACGGCTCTTTTTTAACATATTCACATGGTCTTTCACATGTTATCGAATATCACAATCATATATGAGCAATTATACTAAATCAATTAATATTTCATTTCAATCTACCATATAACCTAGCCAAATCATTTTTATATAATCCTATTGACTTTACTCAAATTTCAAGATGAATATACGAATTAACCAAACTACATCTCAATCTGTCACTGTAGTGCATTATCAGATAAACCGGAAGAAATACACTAGCACACACAGTGCATCGTCGGACAGGATGAAGTAATTATACTGGTACACATAGTACATCATTGGATAAACCGAAGCAATTATGTTGGCACGTAAGTGCATCATTGGATGTATTGAAGAAAATATATCGACATGTAAATGCATCATAGGATATACCAAAGCAATTATACTGACACACATAGTGCACTGTCGGACAAGTCAAATTAATTATACTAGCACACACAGTGCATCATTGGACAAGGTGAAGTAATTATACTGGCACACATAGTGCATCATTGGATAAATCGAAGTATAAATTGTACATTTAATAGGTAACCAATTTCCAATTCCATTATAATTTCAATTCACATTCTATCAATCTCAATTTCATCATCAATTTACCATTCCAATACCGTATGTAACAAATTTCAACTCAATTTCATACTAATTTCAAATACCAAGTAAGTCATGCAACTTTCTATTTTATTCAATTTAGTCCTCTTTCTTAGTATACCATCTTAATCATCTTAACTCATACAAGCATTATATACTTACCTCATGACTAAATTATGCAATTTAACATGAACAAGCAATAATTACATTGAATTGAATCATAGAAATACAAATCAAAAGCTTGTGTCACTTGTCGTCAACTCTCACTTTTTCTTTCTCTCTCAACGGTCTTGTGTCATCTTTAGCTACAAATAATAGTTCAATGATAATAATAAAGTATCAAATTTCATATCAAAATACATTCAATTTCAAAGCCATACATATTTTGTAATTTATTCAATTTAGCCCCTAAAATCGAGACAAGCATAACTTCCAATTTAAAGATCCAAATTGAAATCTAATTTCACTATTATTTATTATTTCCACTATAAATTTCACATTTTATTCATTTTGGTCCCTAATGCACAAAACCATCTATTAGCTTTACAATTTAGTCCTTTTTCACATCTAAGCTTAAATTCTATCAATTTAACACCTAAAACTTCAAGAAATCATAAACAAAAACTTTCTAAAACTTTAACAGTTTTATAAATTGGTACATGGGCTAGCTAGATCAAACTCTCGTGACCTCAAAAACATAAAAATTATAAGAAACTAACAAAATTGAACTAACCAATTGAAGACCGAAAGTTTGGAACCCTTGATCAATTCTTTGGTTTTCTTGGCTATGGCTTTTGGTGTGAATGAAGAAGATGGAACTATCTTCTCTTTCTTTCCACCTTATTTGTTTTTGTAATTTTATACATTTATAATATAATTATAATCTTTATAATATATAAAGTTGTTCACCTACCGTCCACTAATGTTTCTAAAATGATATATTTTCCATTTTAGACCTTGATTTAATTGTTATATAAGTCTTTAAGTCTTTGGCCAATTAAAAACCTATACTGATAACCTTTTACAATTTAGTATTTGTACTTTAATTAATTATCAATTTGACAAAATTACTTATCCAAAATTTAATTAATCAATAAATTAGCTCCATAAATATCTCTATTTAACATTTATGACTCTTTACAGAAACAAGATCTCGAAACTACATTTTCTGACACCACTAACTTTCGGGTCGTTACAAGTATGCGCAAAAAATGTAATACCTTTTACTTGACTTGTTAACATATATGGATAAGGAATGTCGCATTAAAATTTTCAATTGCAATTTCTAACCCTTACCCAAGTTTCTAACTTTATTGTGACGCTATATAACATTTAAATCCTTTTCTAAAGTCATTTACTAATAAAATTTTAATTAGAGATCCCTAAATTTTTCCCCGGAGTATTTTCAAGTCAATACGTAGTTTTAAGAACAAAAATATCGATATCTTGTTCCTAAGTATCAGAAGTTATACTAGATTACTATTCATTTCTAGCTTCGGAATCTTCATGTATCAAAACTTTGAAACATATATATATCGAAACCTCATGACTCATGTATCATAATTTTATTTTACTTTATATTTAGTTTAACTTCTTTTCAATTTAATCATTTCTCAAGATGTACTAATATTAACTATACTTTACTTTTCTTGTATTAACTTAATATACTCCTAATCATATTCTCCTCCACGTATACTTCATAATATAATTCAGTTCACTTTAATATTCTTAATCTTACTAATTTAATTCTCAATTCTTTTTACTTAAACTTAATTATTTTCTAATTTAATACTTAATTCAATAATTTCTCAAATATTCCATTTAAACACTTATATAATTATTTTTTCTCATAAAGTATGTTACTTTATGAGAAAAAAATTGTCTTTTTTATAATCTTTTAATTTATTCCATTTCCCCTTTTCATTCTTGCAAAATTTCATGTTTAGTCCCTTTAACGATTTTTCTCTTATGATTTAGTTAAAATATACCAACCAAATAAAGTAAGTTACAATGACTTGTTAGATGTTCTTTGAGTTGCAACTGGAATTGCCTTTGGCCCTAGTAACTAGTAGTAATACAATCGAAAGAGAGAAATTAAAACAAAGGATAAAAAATCTCAAACACTAAGAATAAGGAGATCTATCAAAGCATTAAACATCTATGGCTGGAGTTGTCCATGCTTGAATTTGAAATCTTCAGCTTAGTTAAGAATCTAACTTCAAATCATAAAGAGAAACTAGAAATAAAATAGATTTAAACTGAAATTTATAAGAAATTCAACTGTAATTAGAGAAGTAAGTAAAATCCTCTCTAAGAGGTTACTAACACTAAGCTAAGAAAAGTGAACTCTACTCTCTCTCCGCCCTCTAAATATTGCATGAGAATGTGGTTTTTATATCTCAAGCTTTGGAGTGGTGAATTGTGTATTTTGCCATTCATTAATTGCTTTCTTGAAGCACAACGTCGCCATGTCATAGGTCCAACCTCACAATGCCATCAAAAATTTTCAACCTTTGCGTTTGAAGTAATCGTCACTTGAAGTCAGTTACGGCCATCCGAAGACCAACATCGTGATGTTGGACTCGAAGTATGTTTGACTCGAAATTACAATTATTTATGGCGATTTCATCACAACGTTGCAACAACCTGCATTTCTAAGCCACTATTGTCGTACCAGTATTGTAACTATATAAAAATTGGCTTAATTCATAATTTGGTCCTTAAAATATATATATTTTACTTTGATACCTAAATATTTTTTTATCCTAATTAATTACGTCAACTTTGCAAAAGTTAATGGTTTTAACTCCAATTTTAAACGGATGTTAAAAAAAAAATTCCACTAATTAGAGAAGGCCAGGTGTTTAAAATTAAAAAAGGCATTTTTTTTTTTTAAAATCTCTCTCCTTCCCTCTTTCTCACGTGAACACTCTCTCTCCCTCTTTCTCACCATATTTCTCTTCTTCTCACTTGCCATCGCCAGTGGCCACCATCAACCCCCCTCCAACTAGCCCACAAAGTGACATGAACGATATCTTTCCAGCTTCACTCATTCTTGAAGAAGCCATTGCTTTGGAGCTCTCAGCCACTTGCATGTAGATGATAAAG
>CM025252.1:8687543-8707197 GCA_013677275.1 Gossypium schwendimanii
AAAAAGCCACTAAAGGCCGACCATTAGCGGCGCTTAGATTAAAACGCCGCCAAAGGCCAGAGAATTAGCGGCGCTCAGATAAAAACGCAGCTAAAGATCCGAGCATTAGCGGCGCTTATATAAAAACGCCGCTAAATGCCTGAGAATTAGCAGCGTCTTTTACAAAGCGCCGCGAAAGATCCGAGCATTAGCGTCGCTTTTACAAAAACGCCGCTAAAGGCTCAAAAATGGTAAAAACAACGTCGTTGGTCTTAGGTTTTTTGTGGCGCTTTATATAAAACGCCGCTAATTCCTATTTTTAATGGTGCTTCCGGGAATACGCCGCTGATGCTTGAACTTTAGCGGCGCTTTGAGTAAAGCGCCGCTAATGCTCGATTTTTAGTGGCGCTTTTATTCCAAACGCCGCGAAACGCCACGAAAAGTGCCACTAAAAGCCTATTCTGGTGTAGTGTTGTTTCCCTTTGTCTACACCTCTCCCATGTTATTCCTTGTATTTTTCTTTGTTCCATATTAATATTATCAAACATAAGAAATCAATATACTTGTTTCACTACATTTCCATGCTCTAATAATTGTAATAAACATGATACTAATTATTAATTCATGAAATCTTACCTTAAAACCTTAGTTTTTAACATAGTCTAGATTTTCTCTCTCTTTCAAAATGAACCCACCACTTGTCTTCCTCTCCATCACTTCCTCCTTAAGTTTTTATGTATTGGTGTTCCCCAGAGTTAAACCCTGAAAAGGAAGGGTTTTAGTGGTTTGCTAACCAATCCCAACTATAGAGAGGTGGAGGAGAGGGAGAGACAACATAGTGCAAATCCAAATCGATCTAATGGTGATTGGTTGAAAGAAGGATTAGAGTTCATGATTTAATTTGAGCAATTTTGACTTGATTTTTAGAGAATAGAAATAGGCAAAGGCAAAGAAGAGATGTGGGTTATCATTTGGAGGTGCCGTGGATGGAGATGACACCTGAATAGCCACGGTTAAAGTTCCATTAGAGGATGGTTTGAGAGTATATTTTTTTTTCAATTTTTAGGTTGAGTAATTAAATATAAAAAAAAATAAATTTGAAATAAAAAAAAATAGAGTTACGAAGTTTGAGTTCAATTTAGAATGAAGTTATAATTTGGGGATATGTGATCTCTCAACTCTCTCTTGTTGATTTTCTCCCCCATTTTATTTATCATCTTTATTCATCTTGTTATTTAATCTTATCATTTTTCAAAAACACTACCAACCCGTATGCTCATCTCTCTCAACCTTTTCTCTCTTAATAGGGTCTGATTGTTTAGTATGCCTTTCTCCTTCATTTGTGTGTTCTTTCTGCAAAATTTGAAAATCTACGTCACCAAAAACTTCTTTTAACTAAAATTCTAGGATATTTCTCATTTATTTTTAAGATGTTTTTCATGATTGTATTTTGAGAAATATGTTTATTTTTATGAAGTTTTTTAAAGTTCTACTTTTGTTTTCCAGTGAATTGTCCTCCGGCATCACTATTTGGGGGGTTAGTCGGCTCCCTCTCCCTTTCCCTCATCCCCTATTATCTCCTTTCTTCTTCAGGTTTCTTACATGTTTTTGGCGAGGGTAAAAAAGTATATTTCACTATTCGTTGGAGACCCGTGATAGCATTCTTTGGTCTCCTCAGATGGTCAATACAGCCTCGGATGTAAAAAGAAAAGAATGGGTCATTCGTTGGAATAGAGTATGGAATGGGGCTTGAATAGGATTCCTATTCACCTTGTAAAGTTTTGAATTGGACAGAAGAAGTTCAAAAAGGAGTATAGGGTTCGACTATAAACTTAGCAGAATTCACCTTAAACCAATTTATTCATGTTCATGATTTATACGTACAAGACATATGTGTTTATTTAAAACATTAAAACATGATCAAGCCCCAGATGCCTTTGTTTTCAGGTGCTGAATACAGATGTTTGCAACTTGGGACATGGAATTATAAGACGAACCACCTTTGGCCAATGCATTTGCTGCATTATCTTTTAGCTCCTTAATCCTTGATCGTATGTTTCGTCCTTGACGATCCACCAATATTTTTCTAACCACCGATCTTATCTCTTCTCTCCCGACCGCTGCATCTGATTCCACCGCCATCACTCGAATGCTTGCTCCAATGTCTTCCGTCAACATCGAAGCATTCATCTTCTGCTCAGCGTAAAGCGGCCATGCAATCATCGGCACCCCATTGACTATACTTTCCATGGTTGAATTCCACCCACAATGGGTTAAAAACCCACCAATCGACGGATGACTCAATACTTCGACTTGGGGTGCCCACATAGGGACTAGTAGCCCTCGATCTTGGGTCCTAGCCGGAAACCCATCAGGCAAGTAATCTAGGGTGGCATCAGATCCATTTCCCAAAGCGAGAAAGGTCCCTGCTGCATCATTTTCAGTAGGAGGACGAAGCACCCAAACAAACCTTTGTTGGCTAAGCTCCAGCCCCCAAGCTAGCTCTTTAACTTGTTGGGCAGATAAGGTTCCGCCGCTCCCAAACGACACGTAAATAACTGATTGTTTCGGTTGCTTATCGAGCCAAGCTATTATTTCGTTACCAAAAACCGACTTTTCAATTGGTCTCACCAGTGGACCGATGGGGTAAATGGGTACCTTCTTTGTCTCTCTCAAGGCTTTAAGAGTTGTGGGTTCAAGTTCATCCCAAGTATTCACCAAAATGCCATCAGTCAAAGACATTTTATTGATTGCTTCAACATATCCTTGGTAAAATGGATCGTTGGTATCCATGAAAAAAACGTCGAGGTTATGCTCAAACTTAATGGGCTTGCAACCCGGAATGTGCAGTGGCTTACGGTTCTTAACATGCTCATCGATCTCTTTCCTATCAATCTCCGGAGTACACAACATAACTGCAAGAAACCATGCATTCGAAGCTATGAATACGAACTTTAACATATTGTATTCATCCGCAATCTCCAAAGCATCAGTTCCGAACAAGTCCACAACTAGAGCAGTGGGACGAAACTCCATCTTAGAGATTTCAGATCTGAGAAACGGCATAGACCGTAGCACCGTTGTCACTATTGTTGCTATAAACGAAACAGAGGGTCCACCTATGTCGGAAACGTCAATAAAAGGGAGTAAAACAATATGAAGGAGATCACCAGAGTCTGCTGGTGATTGAAGTAGATGGGTGTTTGCGAGTGAGGCATGGTCGGTTGCCACAACAAAGACAGTAACTTTGAAGCTTTGATGGGAAACAAGATGTTTGGCAAGCTCAAGCACTGGGATCAAGTGTCCCATTCCAGGGCTTGCAAGGAGAGCTATATGAGACTTTGTGGTTTCCATGGAATGCTGGTCGGCAAACTAACTTTGATACTAACGGAAGAGAAGCAGTTAAGATGGGGTAAGTTTAAGAATGGCGGTGCACTGCATTCGTTGGTGTCTTATTTATAGATAGGAGGTCCAGTTCATTCGTCATAGGTAATTATAGGATTTAGAGAGTGCAAAAAATGGGATCCAACCCGTTCAAACTCGATTTATAAAAAAAAAAGAGGAAAACTTCCGAATTTAATGTTATTTAAATCAACATGGCCGAATATAAAAATAGGATAAATTCTATAAATAATCATTTAATTATTAAATTTTTATTTTAAACAATAAAAAATTTAATTTAAACATTCGTATTATATAATTCCGTCATTTTTATTAGTATCATGTTTTTTACTTTCAAGTCACATGGCATGTGGCATTTTAATTTGGTTTTGTTTTATTTCAATTTTTAATTTGATTTATTTTAAAATAAATGTTTGGCTTATTATGCATTACTATCTATAATAAAAATAAATAAATGTTTGGCTCATTATGCATTAATATCTATGATCTATAACCTATATATAAGCGCTTTGGACCTTCCTACCTAGGCACGTGTTGCTCGTATCTTATTTTGAGAGAGAGAGTAAATGTGACAAAGTATGAACGTGCAAAGTTTTCTTTTATAGTTTATACAATCATAAAATTTTATTAGGTCGGCTTAAATTTAATCTTTATACAACTCAACTTTTACATTTTCATTGATAGCCTAAATCTTTTATTTAGATTAAAATTACGTATTAAAATTATTTATTAAATTCACATTAATTGTGATGCTTGTTTTTCTTTGTTACATGGTTATTATGTAAGTTTTTTTTCCTTTAATTTTTAAACTACCACTCAAGTGAAAATAACAAAAGAATTTAACAGTGCTAACAATTAGACTTGAATTTTTAAATTCAAAAAGTAGAGGGACTAAATTCTTAAAAATAAAAGTATAAAGATTAAATTCTAAATACACGAAGAGTAAAGAGACTTAAAGTATATTTTAATCTTCAAATTTTACTCTATATTTCAGTAAAAAAAAAGCAATTAATTCAACGCAAAGCGTGATAAAAAATCATATATATGTTTACGAGCATGAGAGGGTGCAAGTCGGGCTCAGGTCCCCTCTTTCATTTGTAATGTTCTTCAAAAGTCTTTCCATATAATATTATTTTTTCTCA
The DNA here is from genome assembly GCA_013677275.1 of Gossypium schwendimanii. Taxonomy (NCBI): domain Eukaryota; kingdom Viridiplantae; phylum Streptophyta; class Magnoliopsida; order Malvales; family Malvaceae; genus Gossypium; species Gossypium schwendimanii. The sequence continues at coordinate 8,692,067 of CM025252.1, forward strand.
ACCAATGTAACTTTTATTTCATATAAAAACCTCTAAAGAAGTTACAAAGATATGTCCCAAGCACTGTATTACTCAAAGCACTAATTCATTTAACAATTACAACAAAAAGAACACTTATCCTAAAACGTCAACAACATGTTAAAAATCCTAATCTAAACTATTTTTTCTATCAACTTAAAAAATTATGCTCATACTGAAATGAATCTGTAACACCCCTTACCCGGGACGAACTAGTACATCACGAGCAAAAGATGTTACAATTGGACACTAAAGCTAACTTAATTCGACCATCAATTTCAAGACTTTACTTTAACATAAATTGACTCTTTGAAAGTTTTTCAAGTCATTTCTAGGCTTACTTTAAAGTTTGGTTACAAATGAGGGTCATTTGGGGCTTAATCAGGACAAAACAAGGTAAACATAGTTAATGTCGTGACATTAGGAAATGGATGTCATGACACTGGTCTAATGTCACAACATTGATCTCCTGATGTTGCAACACTGAGAACAGATTAGACTTATAACTCCAATGTCATGACATTAAAGGTTTAATGTCATGACATTGGCTGATGTCACAACATTGAAGGTCGGATGTCGTGACATCGAAGACAAATTACTCTAGTTCATGTCCAATGTTGTGGCATTGAAGATTGGGTGTCGCAAAATTGGAAATAGATTACACAAAATACATCTAAAACTTTTATAACCAAGTTTAAACTATGATCAAACTTTCTTTAACAAATCTAACAATTTTAGAACTCAAAGTATGTCAAATTAACCTTAAAAAATTTAATGTAATTCATTGTATATCCCAAGGTGCAAAATGTTAAGAGACATGCAAGATCATAGTTTTAAAACCACTAAGTTACTTACAACAAAATTTCATATGATTCTAATCCTAAGTACCTACCAATCTATCTCCAAAATTTAAGTTCCATACTATTCAAATCCTTGCTTCATGATGAGATGAGAATGAGGAGGGCCATTTCAAAATCTACCTTCAAAACGATCTTTACCTTTGAGTTGAAAACAAATGTTAACTTTATGAAAGCTTAGTAAGTACTAAAGAATTCAAACATTACCATTGATTTTAATTAACTATTTTAACAAATAATAAACATTTTAATATGACCATACAATTTAGTTAGAGATAGAGTGCACAATAGCAACAATATTAATCTACATTTTTCCACTTACCATACTTTTATCAGACACACACTATTCACGTATAAATCAATTTCACCCATTGTAGACTTGAGTGAACAAGATGATATACAGAATGAAATAAAAAAAATACATGAGCACATAAGTGCTAAATCGGGAGCACCAAAGTGCTAAATTCAGTAGCACCGAAGTGCTAGTTTCAAGAGCACTAGAAAGCTAATTTCACTAGTGCGTTATGGTATTCCTAATGGCATACCATCTTTATCTCACAAGTTAAATACTAGTCTACAAGGGCATAAACATTATTACAAATTCCACTTTCATCACAAGCACAATCAAGTTTCGTACTTTCACATTCACACATAACTTTTCAACATTTACAATTAGCCCTTTTTTTTTCTTCACATATATTCACATAAATGTTAATCACATTCATTTACCATTTCCATGGATTATTCACATATATATTAAATTACAAGTACATAAATTCATGACATTATAAGTTCATTAGTATATAAATTACAAATCTAATTAAGTAAGAAATAATTCTTAAGTACTTACAGTCTTAGCTAAATTAGACTTCTTTAAGCTTTGTCTACTTGTTTCCCTTTGTTTACACCTTTTCCATCTTCTTCCTTGTCTTTCACTTTATTCTATATAAATATCATCCAACATAAGAAATCAATATACTTGTTTCACAACATATCAGTGCTCTAATAATTGTAATAAACATGATACTAGGTACCAAATCATGAAGTCTTACCTAAAAACCTTAATTCCTTACATAGTCTAAATTTTCTCTCTCTTCAAGCATGAACCCACCACTTCTATTAAAAAATCTAAGCTTGCTAGGTTGTGGGTAACTTGATTTAGCTAAGGTTTTCTGAAGAAATATGATGGTTTTAAGCTTGGAAGGTTATTTAATGGAAATGGAGGACCAAATTGTAGAAGAAAGAAAAATATTAGTAATGAGAAGTCTCTCTATCCTTCATCTAAAATATCCCTATTATTTTAATCAAATAAAATAATTTTGTTTAATATTAGAATAATAGTAGTAATGACGATGATGAAAATAAAATGTTGTTATAACTAAATAAAATTTATCCATCATCCTTATCCACTTTGTTAAAAATTTCCCTCCATGTCCTCTCATATTTTACCACTAATTCAATTTAATCATTTATACTTTAAATTTCTCACTTTGACGTCAACACTTTGTAAAACCTTACAATTTAGTCTATACCCCAGATTAATATCTTTCAATGCATCAATCTTTTAAACTTTCTCTAGTCTTCTACTACCTTCTCCACCAATACTTTATAAATTATATTTTATTTATTCAGAAAATTTTTTACTTGTAATTTCCAAAACAATACTATTACGGCCAAGGGATTTTCGAGGGTGTTACTTGATTCAAATAACTATGGATGTTGTTGTCTCGTCACTTCCTCACTTTTTCGAGTAGCCTCCTCCATATTGTAATGTCTCCCAAGTACCTTTACGGAAGGAATTCACTTATTTCTAAGCTCTTTAACTTCTCGAGTAAGAATCTTGATTGGTTCTTCAACATATGTCAAGTCTGGTTGAACCTTAATAGCTCCTGGTGTGATCACATGTGACGGATTCGATCTTTACCTTCTCAACATAGAAACATGAAAAACATTGTGTTTTCTTGCCAACTTCGATGGTAATGCTAATCGATAAGCTACTGGTCCAACACGTTCCAAAACTTTATATGGTTCAATAAACCTTGGACTCAACTTTCCTTTCTTTCCAAATCAGAGAACTTTTTTCCACAATGATACTTTCAGAAACACCTTTTGTCCCACACTATACTCAATGTTCAAAATTAAGATCTGCATGAGATTTCTGTCTGTCAAAAGCTACCTTCAAACAATCTCTAATCACTTTAACCTTTTCTTCAGTTTCTTTTATAAAATCCATTCCCACTAATTTACGTTCAGTTACTTCAATCTAACAACTAGAGTTCTACACTTTCTTCCGTACAATGCTTTGTACGATGCCATCTTGCTCCTAGATTGATAACTATTATTGTAAGTGAATTTAACTAGTGACAAATATTTGTTTGAGGGTGAAAAGTAATACTAAAATTCAAATGAGTACCTAATGCTTCATGTAATTTCTCCCAAAATGTTGAAGTAAATTTTGAATCCCTGTCTGAAATTATGGGAATTGGAACACCATGAAGTCTTATTATCTCATTTACATAAAATTTTGTTAATTTATTTAATGGATAATACACTCAAACAAGTATGAAATGAGCCAACTTAGTTAATCTATCAACAATCACCCAAATAGCATCTTTCTTCTTTGCTGTAAGTGGTAGTCCAACCACAAAATCCATGGTGATTATTTCCCATTTCCATTATGTTATTGTTATAGGTTGCAATAATTCTAAAGGAACTTGATGTTTTGCTTTCACTTGTTGATATATTAAGCACTTTAAAACATACCCAGCTATGTCTTTCTTCATCATTTTCCACCAGTAGTAAGGCTTCAAATCATGGTACATCTTGTTACTTCCAAAATGCATAGTTAATGTATTGTAGTGTGCTTCTTAAAGTATTATCTACTTTAACTCATCTTCGTCGAGTATACACAATCTCCCATGAAACCATATACAACCATCACTATCCACTTCAAAACCATTTTTCTTTGTTTCTTCAATTTGTTTTTTCATCACCTCTATTTTCTCATTCCTTTATTGTGCATCTTTGACTTCTTACAACAAAGTTGGTTTAACCCTCAACTTAGCTAATAAAATTTCATCTTGTTCTAAACTAAAATGTGTATTCATTACAAAGCTGGCATCGACTTCTTACTCAAGGCATCGACCACTACATTAGTCTTTCTAGGATAATAGTCAATAACACAATCATAGTCTTTTAACAATTCAATTCATCTCTTTTGTATCAAGGTCAACTCTTTTTGAGTAAAAAATTATTTCAAACTCTTGTGATCAATGAAAATATAACACTTATCTTTGTGAGATAATGCCTCTAAATTTTTAATGCACAGACCATAACTTCTAGTTCCAAATCATGTGTATGATAGTTTTTCTCGTGCGGTTACTGTCTAGAAGCATAAGTAACGAATTTCCCATTTTGCATCAATACAGACCCTAATCCATTATGAGATGTGACCGGCTTTGTATGTGTGCATTAAAATAACAAAGTTACAAAAATAACTTTTAAAGCCCGATTTTACTGCAAGCATACAAGTCAGTTGTAATATTTACAGTTTTGATGGAACACAAAGTATTCTAAGGGATTGAACCCAAAGAATATGGCGATTGAGCAATAACTAGAATACATAACAGAGTCTAAGTGGCTACTAATACGATCTTATAGTACGATAGTTCATCATAAGAGAATATTGTAAGAAAATTAAATATGCTACTCGAAGGACTAAATTGTAAAAAAGGTAAAATTAAGGGACTATCCAATAAATAATGGGGGTTGGTTGAATTCGATGTGGTTCACTGATCCTCTAACAAAGGACTTAAATCACTTAAATTACTTAGTGGCTCCATTTTATCTTTTAGTCTCAATTTTATCGACTTAGACGAATTAGGTCTGATTTATCTTCCGATCTCATCAGTTAATCCAGGACTTAATGAAAGGGTGCGCGACAAGATTACCTTCCGCCCTCACTTGCCTTGATATTCCCTTGGGGGCGTCACTTCTTAAATTCTTAGGTCTATTCAATTTAGTCCAATTTATTATGATTTAGTCTTTTTTCAAAAGATTTTAGTTTACCCATATCTCTATCAACCAACCTCCTTTGAGGGTTAGCTACTCATGCTCAAAGTAAAAGAAATAAACATGGAAATGAAAAACAAGGCGACCATGAAAGTAAAACTTAAGAAAAATATTAAAGTTGGGATTTTTATGCAAGAAATGTAAATAACATGAAACTAAAAGCATTTAACAAGAAAATCTAAAGCAATAAATATAAAAGGAACAAGCTTTGATAGATTTAAAGTAAAAAAAACTGAAATACATTAAACTAAAGCTCAAAGAGTTCTAAAAGTAAGGTGTAGGGGCTAAAAAATGTAAATAAACCTTAGCTATAGTAATAACTAACTTAATTAATAGTAACACCATTAAGAACAAAAAATAAATGCAGAAAAAGAAACTCTAAACTAAGGTAGAAGAAGAGAAACTAAAAATCATAGAAAAGGTGCAGAGAAAACTAAGAGAAATTTAGAGAAAACTAAACCTAAAACTAAGATAATGTATGTGTCTCTCCTCCTCAACAAATTTTGGTTGTTTTAAGGTGTCTTTTCATTGCAAAAAATGCCCCTACGTAGACCTTGGGCGATTGGTGGATCGAGTTGACAAAGACAACCCTTTTTGTCCAAGTTTGTCCCTCTAATGAAGGTGGTATTGCGATACCTAGAAGTCGATATCGCGATACCTCGAGCAATGTTTAGCCTTAATGTCTTCCTTGAGAGGTGGATATTGCGATACCCAAAGAGAGTATCGCGATACCTTTGAAAGGAGTCTTCACATTTCTATACTGTTGGAGGTATAGCGATTCCAAGGTGTGTATATCGTAAGACCCTTTGCTTTGGTATTGTTCTCACTCATTTTCGACCTCCAACACGTCCCTACATCACTATATCACATGTTAGGCCTCCCAATGGCGTTATTGGCCAATTTGAGTCACAAAATAGGCGAAAATGAGACATTTTCACTTATTAACTTAAAATATAAAAATAACAAGAAACTACTCTAAAAACGCTATTTTGCTCTAGAAAAAGCTCCTTAAGTACATTGGAAGAGCTTAATTTGTCACATTAATTTATGGCAGATCAAGATGCATCACTACAAACTACATATTCTCTTCCTGACTCAGGTTGAGTCAAAACTGAAGCATCTGTCAAAGTTTTTTTCAACCTTTCAAAACTTTGTTGACATCGATCTGTCCATTCAAACATAACATCTTTTTGAAGCAGTTTAGTTAATGGCAAGGCAATCATGGAAAATCCCTTTACAAACCGTCTATAGTAACTAGCTAGATCGTGGAAACTTCTTACTTTTGTTACATTCTTGGGTTGATTCCATTCTAGAATTGCTTCTACTTTCCTTGGATCAAGAGGAATATCTTCAGCTAATATAACAGGCCCTGGATAAGCAACTTCTTTTAGCCAAAATTCACACTTGCTTAGGTTCGCAAACAATTATTTTCTCAAAATTTGTAACATAATTATCAAATGTCTGCCATGTTTTTCATTTATTGAATATACCAAAATATCATTAATAAACACTACAATGAACTGATCCAAATAAGGTTCAAACACCTGACTCATCAAGTCCATAAAAGCTGCAGGTGGTTAGTTAGCCTAAATGGGATAACTAAAAATTCATAGTGACCGTATCTTTTTCTGAGTGTAGTCTTAGGCACATTCGACTCCTTTACTCGAAGTTGGTAGTACCTTAGTCTAAGACCAATCTTCAAAAACATATTTGCACCCTTCATCTGATCCAATAAATCATCAATTTTGGGTAATGAATACTTGTTTTTCATTGTTACCTTATTTAGTTGACGATAATCGATACATAATCTTAGCAATCCATCTTTCTTATTTACAAACAAAATCAGTGCACACCATGACGACACACTGAGGCCTAAAAAACCCTTATCATGAAGCTCTTGCAATTGTAGTTTCAACTCATTTAATTCTGTGGGAGCCATCCGGTAAAGAGCAATAGGTATGGGCGCAGTGCCAGGTATCACATCAATGGCAAATTCAACTTCTCTTTTAGGTGGCAAACCGAACAATACTTCTAGTAATACATCTAGATAATCTCATACTGTAGGTATCTCTTCCAACTTAGGATTTCCCATCCTAGTATAAAAAATAAAAGCTGAGAAAGCTTCACTCCCTTTTCTCAACACATTGTAAGTAGCCAATGCAGTCACCACATTTGACAAGGAATTAAAATTTTCACCAATTACCACTATTTCATTTCTCTAGGAAGTTTTTAAAGTAATCTTCTTCCCTTTGCAATCTACCATTACTCCATGTTCTAACAATCAATCCATCCAAGTATCACATCAAATTCATGAAATGGTAATGCTATAAGGTTTGCTGGGAATTCATAGCCTTGAATTATTAAAGGGTACTGCCTATACACTTCATTCACTTTCACACTTTGTCCAAGAGAATTAGTTATTAATAATTCATTATTCATGAATCTACTAGAAATTCTTTCTCTTTCACCAATGTAGTGTATATGTGTGAATGAGTGAACCAGGATCTATTAATGGGCATATAGTTAAATGAAATAAAGAAAATGTACTAGTTATTACGTCAGGTGCACCTTCTTCATCAAGAGTTTTGATAGCATATGCTCTTGCTGGTACTTCAGACTCAAGTCTACTTATAGCTTCTTTCACTGACCTTTGACTTTCACCAACTCCACTACCAATACTAGGTCTTCTACTTTCTTGTTGCCTTGGAGCAATTCTCACAGATTAATTAATTTTATTCTTTGCAACTATTGGACAATCTCTAATATTCCTTTGAACCACATTTATAACATGCTCCGGTGGTTGCCCAACACACCCAAATGGAATTTTCCACAATGCTCACATGGTGGAACCAACCTCTTTCTTGTACCCCTAGTACTAACAACTAAGGTGGTTTGTTAAACTTTTCTTCCCGCTCCTTTCTATTTCTGAGTCGGAGTGGGTGATGAGTACCTTAATCCTCGGAAGTCTTTTGTTCTCTTAGTTGAAGGTGGTGGCAATCAACTAGTTGTCACGCTCTTTCCCAAGCTCTTTTCTTTCTGTCTATTCATACCTTTTTCTGTTTTCTAAGCTTTTTCCACAAGTGTAAAAAAATCTTGCAATGTTAAGAAGGTCACATGGATAAAGATATCTTCATTAAGTCCCCACTCAAATCTTTTACACATTTCAAATTTGGTTTCTACTAGCTCCCTCACATTCTTACTCAATCTAACAAATTCTTTTTTATATTCGATCGCTGTCATATTGTTTTGCTTCAAACTATTGAATTTCATCCTTTTCCTTTTAAGGAAAGTTGAGCAACATATTTCCTTCTAAACTCGGTCAAATTGAAATTTCAATTAATCCCATCTGCTAGATTCATACTTCTCATAATAGCCCACCATTGGTAGGCTTCCTCCTTTAACAAAGAAACAACATATCTTAGGTTGTCTGCATCATTACATTGTAATTCTTAAAGCTCTCACGGAATATTTTCCAAATAATATTTTGCTATAATAGGATCATCTTTTTTTTTTCGATTGTTGGAGCCTACCGCCTATTGTTAGAGAATAATTGGGAACAAAACAGGAATTTGAAGAAGATATGGACAAGTTTTCATAGTAATTTACTCACAAATGAAGAAACATGCAGAAGATAACTTATTGGTGAACCTATGTTGCCAACTATTTGAGTTCAGCTTGGAGTCCAATCTACATACTTTAAGGGACTACAACCTTGTGATTTCAATATGGTGGAAGGTACTCCAATTCGATCAGCAAGCAACTTTTTTTAGCTTGGCGTTGGATACTTGGTTAGTTGAGAATCTCACATGCGAGCAGGGTCTTCATAACACAAATTAGGGTACACTATTTGGTATGATCTGCTGACTAATATGGAAAGCTAGGAATACTATAATTTTTTACCAACGAAAATTTTAGTTTGACGACTTAATTACACATTGCTTAACTTGGTTGAGAGTGGATTCTTGTTATGTAGATGCTATTAAAAGAAGACCCAAATAGACAACAAGATAGATTGGGTGGATGCCTTCGAAGATCGGATGGATCAAAATCAAACCAGATGGTATGGTGCAATCAAAATGAACTCAGGGCGGCCATTCACAGGAGGTTCATTTCGAGATTCAATTGGGTAATGGTTTATTGGCTTTAACAGAAGCCTTGGCGTCTGCACGATTACTCGAGATGAAATATGGGCATGATATAACGGACTCACAGTAGCATGGAGCAAGGGATATAAGAAGGTTATCTTAGAGTCCGATAAAAATGTTGTTGTTCACTTGCTCAACAAAATGGAAAAGAAGCCTGCGGTTTCTCTATAGCTAGTGGTATACATGAACTAAGAGCAAGCAAAAGAACTTTATCATCAGGGGAAATGTTAACTAGTATGAGTTCTAGCTTGCCAAGTTTCTTCATTTTTTATTCGCCACCACTTAAAAGGAGAAATGTTTGTTTTTAAAATTTTGTGAGATAGAGCCATAAACTCTCTTTAACAACAACAACAACAACAACAACAACAAACAACAACAACAACAACAACAACAACAACAACAACAACAACAATAATAATGCGTACATAATGGAAATCATGTTTATTTATTTTTCTACTCATTTTTTAACTAAAACTATAAATTATGTTCACTTTTACATAATAATTATTTTATACTTAATAGTGATTATTTTATTAATTTTTTTGTAATAATGATTGATTGATTTTTAAAAGTTATAACATTCGTATAGGTTATTAGATGTGTTCATGGGTCGGGTTGGTCAAAATCAAGCCTAATTTCTTATTTTGTAATCAACGGAGTTAAATATCTCAAACCCTACACCCTAATCGTACCTACTCGCCATGTAACACCCTAAACCCAGCCCGATCGCCAGGTCTGAGCTACAGTGTGTCACATTTGTTGCCGAAGCAACTACGAACAAATTACAAGTAATATATACACTAAGTAGGATAAAATCAAACTATGAAAATATTAATTTGCATATATCTTTATATGTATGCATACCAACCATATGTATATTACTAGTGGAATATAAAATATAACCATATCTAACCTGCGCACAAAGAATCAATTCATATGTTGAGTAAAGCATTCAATGGTATTTCTATAATTTAAGTAGATAATATTAGCATTAACAATTCTACCTAAATAAACATGTATATCTATATGTACATATCTACCATATACTTATAACCTGAAGTTACCAAACTTAACATTCTCGATAGTAAACTGGTTATGTGAACAAAACCACATTTCTTCTTCCTGCTTCAATACAATTCAAAGAGACAATTCATTATACTCATAATAATAATGAACTAATCTAGAACACCTCGTAATCCAATTCTGATCACCAAGTTCAATCGTCGAACCCAAACTACAGAATATTACCACAGATATCAGAATAAAACATTTACAATTTATAGAAACTAATTTAATTTCATTATCAAATCATATCATAATTCCATGTATAATATGAAATACAACCAAAACCAAGTCTAAAATGAGCTTATGAAAAGCTATAAGGTTGATCCCGGATCAAACAAGGACTAATTAGAAACTTTTACAAAATAAAGGGAAAAATCTAAAACAGAGGTCATACGCCTGTGTGTCCAGATCATGTAACTCACTATGGCCGTGTGGGTTAAAAGTTCAATTTTTCCATAAGTCACACAGTCGTGTGGCTAGGCCATGCAACAAACTGAGGCCGTGTGAATCAAATTTTTACCATAGCTACAGACTCACATGGGCATGTGACCAGCTCGTGTGGCAATTTGGAACTGTGTGGCTAAAAGAATTTTATATTCCAATGGTCACACAATCGTGTACCAGCCCGTGTGGTGCAAGAATGTGCCATTAAGTATCAAATTTCATGCCAAATCAAACTAATAGCTCAATTGGTCATTCAAACGTGCATAAAACCAATCTAAACACATACTAATACATCCATTTAACCAATCATAATACCATACGAGCTATTCCACATGAAAAGGACATTTTACGAAGCTTAACATTGTATGAAGTCATCAATCACTCAACTAAAACATGTCATGTATTAACCTACTAACCATCTAACCAATATGCCTCATTGGCACCATTTGACAACAAGGTTATACAAACATTACAAACCATTCTTATATACTTCAAAATATGCACAAGACATACAAGACTTATAACAATTCATGTACCAAAGGCATCACTCATTAATACTAGTTAACATATTTACCTAGACTACAAAATTCAATCACTATTATAACACTTCATATCATAATCAAGCCTATTTTTAATTTATTTATACTTAAAAAAATACGTACACCGTGATCATAGTATATTAAAGCATGTAGAAAAAAGTTATACCAAGATAACACAACATTTAAGTCATATCATAAGATCACTAATTTGCCATACAAATAATACATGTATTATCTAACAATTCCCCCATCAAGTTCATACTTCATATAAGTGTTACCCATATATTAGTCCTATATACATACAATTTCTAGCTTGTAACATTCTCAACCATTCTCATTTATATAATCATTCCAGAACAACCAACTCAATAAGGCACAATTTAGCATTATTAGCTTCTAAGTCAAACACCCTAAACATAACAAAATATAAGGGACTCCATAAGACACATGTTCTATTACATACTATCACAATTCACATCCCATCATTCTCCATTCCTCATTTATACATCAATTCATCATGTAATATAGGCTATTTTACCCATCTAAACCAAAAAAATTAATATTTACAAAAATGACTTTGGTTTAATAACATTCACCCAAATGACCTAAAAGGGACAGTAAATTTGGGTTACGGGAACCTAATAGCCGGCACCCCATTGTATTTTGACCCCATGATTGTCTGATGATTGTTTCAGGCTTTAAAAACATATTTTTTTATTATTTTGGGACATTAATGGCCGGCATCAGGTTGTTTTTTTAAACCGTACCATACTGGTATAATCAAATACCAGTATTTGAAAAAAATTGGACTCTGGTCAATAGATGGCCGGCACCAACACCTTTTTCGAGTCCCAAATTTTTTTGTTTTGGGACATTGATGGTCGACACCAACTTTATCAGATATATATAGGTGTTTTGTCTTCTATTTGAGTTTTTGTTTGCTTTATTAGTTTAAAATCGAGATTAAAAATATCATTGTTTTCTTTGTTGAGAAGGAAGCAAAAATTTTTGAAGATGAGTTCCTAGATTTTGTTTGTTTATGTTCATTTTGATGGAGAAATGATAAATACAATTGAAGAAGCTTGTGTCTTTCAGAGTCGGAAAAAAATTGGAATGAGATTCAACAAGTGTGTTTTGCTAGCGGATTTAAAACGAAAGATCAGTACAAAGATAGCTACCTGTTGCGGGAAGCAAATGTTGAGACTGTTTTACAAATTTTAGGTTTCAACAGATCCGCTCAAGTTCTTGAAAATGGAGCTTGAAGGTGATGATGATCTAGGGACAATGATAGCAATTTATTGCCCCATGAGATGGATAATCCCAGCCCGGTTGAGTTGTTAGCGGAGCTAGTTGAAACGAATCCCATTGAAGTTGTAATTTCAGCAAGCAGCGTTCTAGAATTTATTTTGGTCTTAACGTCTACTGGGAAGATCAGTCAGGTTGTAGAGGGTCAGTGCCAACTCTCGAAAATCCAAACACCGGTGGATGTTCGTATAACATCCCAAACTCGTGTACTCGTCTAGAGATCCATCCAGAGGTGTTGGCCACCATAGAAGATGGTGATGAAAGGTCCAATAATGAAGATTAGTTCCACCATGATCCTAACAATGATTTCAATGACCCCGATTTGGATGACATCCTTAAAGACATAGATAAAGTGGGCCCGGTGGAGGGTGAAATGTAAACCCCCATTTGGTCAGGAATACGGGCCCCGGTATAGTTATAAGGAATAATCCAGGGATTTTCATGACCAACATGGATCTTGATGCGACTCTTGCACGCGAGTTCCCATAATATACATACATAGTGCCAGCTCACCTACTTGATGAAGAATTCGACGATGAAGAGTTGTTCGTAAGACAACAATTCAATAACAAGAAAGACTATTTATTTATATGTAATAAAACAATATAGCTTGAAGTGAGGTTTGGACTATAAAGTGACCAAGTTGACACAGTCTTTGTACATCAGAGAATGTTGGAAAGCCTCAAGCGGGTGTAACTGGTGTGTTTAAGCTATGTTAATGAAACGGACTCAGATGTGGACGATAAGGACAATAGAAGGTCCACAGACATGCACGTCAGCTCGTATGTCACAAGACTACCAAAAGTTAGATGCAAAAACCATATGCAACTGCATCATCTCTTTGGTGAAAGAGTCGCCCAACATTCAGGTGTCAGTCCGTATTGCGAAGATGCAAGCTCGATTCAAATACAAAGTGTCATACCGGAAGGTATAGTGGGTAAAGAAAATGGCAATTCGAGAGTTGTATGATGACTGGGATGCGTCATACAACGAGCTTCAAGGATGGGTATCCGCGATGTGGGAGAATGTGCCAGGGACGGTAACTGATTTGTAAACACTGCTGTATAAAGGCTCATATGGCGAGATACAACTGGGGAAATGAGTTTTTCACAGATTGTTTTGGACGTTCGAGCCATGTGTTAGGGCCTTCCCTCATTGTTAGGTAATGGTGCAGGTGGACGAAACCTGGTTGTATGGTAAATACATGCAAATACTCTTGATTACTGTTGCACAAGACGACAATCGAAATGTACTTCCAATCACTTTCGCCACCATGGAGTGTGAGTGCTTCGAGTCCTGGGAATTTTTCCTCAGAAATATGTGGAGGACATTGTCAAATAAGACAACATTTTCCTTATATCGGACAGATCGAAGGGGCTACTTGATGCGATAAGGCGATCGGGGGTTTCATGGAGGTCTGTTTATTGCATCCAACACATCGCGGCAAACTTCCACAAAGATTATAAGAATAAAGAATGGAAAAATGAACTCGTGAACATGGGTAAAAAATATTTTTTGTATTTATTTCAAAAATTCCTTTTCAAATTTTATCAGTTCGTAATTTTTTAAAATACTAATTCCAAATTGCATATGCAACTCATGAGTTAGAATCGCAAAGATTCAGGCTAAGGTTCACGAGGCTTGAATCTCAAATGTCATCTTTACCAACAGATCTCTGGACATGGTTGGGTAGCATGGAGAACTGGCAATGGAATCAAAGTTAGGATAAGGGGTTTCAGTATGGCCAGATAACGACCAACCTCATAGAGTCGGTTAACTCCGTCTTAAGGTGCAGACATCATCTGCTAATTTCTGCTGTTTTCTCGACAACATTCTATAGGTTGGCCATAGGATAGGGCTGAGACAAGTTAAGCAGATCGAGGCTAGACACCTGTATGTTGAGGCCGTCTGAAAGGCCATGGTGGTAAACAGTCGAAGGGTGCAAACGATGAATGTAGAATTGTATTCGCGTAACTTAGATAGTTTTCGGGTTCAAGATTACATCGGCCCATCACTCGAATCTTCCTCTTAGGTCGTACGCAGTTGATTTGTGAAACAAGCGTTGTAAGTGCAGGATATTTCAGACTCTCCAATATCCGTGTACGTATGTTCATGTAGCATGTGTGAGAACAAACTTAAATGTTGAACAATTCATAGATGAGATCTAAATGTTGCAACATATATTTTGTATTTGGGGAAACGAATTTCCCATAATCCCCAATGTCTCAAACTAGGAAGTTGCACCGCCTACTTTCGAGATGCTACTTGACCGTAGTCTCCGTAGTCATCCTAAAGGTCGACCACAATCGACGAGAATTCAAAATGACATGGATGTCAAGGAGACGGGCGAACCCAAACTGTGCACGGTGTGCCGAACATTCGGCCACAACCGATCAACTTGCCCACATCATGTCTTTGTTTCCGGTCAATCGTCTCGTAATGTCAGACTGGAAGATGACGAATGATTTATTATTGAGCGCATGTTCTTCTAAAAATATTGTAAAAGTATACAAATTATACAAATGACATACTTTATTCAAATTATACAATTGATTAAATATATTAATTCATACATAGTTTTTAAAAAGAAAAAAAATAATATACAAATTATAAAACAATATACATACATATTTAATTTAAAACACTTTAAAAATATTAATTCAAATGAAATTCAAATAAAGTAAAAA
>CM025252.1:8707297-8726587 GCA_013677275.1 Gossypium schwendimanii
AAAAGATATATAAGTAAAATTATATTTAAAAAGAAATTGAAATGAAAATATAATTAAAATGGAATTATATTTAAAAAAGATATATAAGTAAAATTTAAAAAAGAAATTGAAATTTGTATTGAAATGAAATTCAAATTGAAAAGAAATTGAAATGAAAATATCAAGATAAAGAAAGATATATAAGTAAAATTATGTTTAAAAAGAAATTGAAATGAAATGAAATTGAAATTGGAATGAAATGAAATTCAAATTGAATAGAAATTGAAATGAAAATATAATTAAAGAAGAAAAAAAGCTTTGATTTGAAATGACAGCAAGCCTGCCAAAACTGCCCTTTGAATGGTCGGCACCAAGGACAAGGCCTATAGCCTATTAGCAGCCGGGATACCAATGCCTGGTCTATTACCAGCCCGTATACTAAGGCCTGTTTTGGCTGCAATTAAATGAAATGAAATGAAATTTAAATAAAATAGAAAAAAATGACATTCAAATGAAATTTAAAAAGAAATTGAAATAAAAGAAAAAATCGACATGACAAAATGAATTTTTAATTAAAAAATAAAAAGTGAAATGAAATTTAAATAACATGAGAACAAAAATTAAAATCAAATGAAATTTAAAAAGAAATTGAAATCACAAA
The DNA here is from genome assembly GCA_013677275.1 of Gossypium schwendimanii. Taxonomy (NCBI): domain Eukaryota; kingdom Viridiplantae; phylum Streptophyta; class Magnoliopsida; order Malvales; family Malvaceae; genus Gossypium; species Gossypium schwendimanii. The sequence continues at coordinate 8,707,938 of CM025252.1, forward strand.
ATAAAATTGACATGAGAAATAAAGTTTTAATTAAAAATAGTGAAATAAAATTAAAATTGAGATGAAATTCAAATGACATGAGAAAACAATGAAATTCAAATGAAATTTGAAATGAATATGAAATGAAATTAAAAATTAAATTGAAATGAAAAAAAAGTGGACAAGACATGGAATGATAGGCCAGCATCAGGCCTGTGAAAGAAGGCTAGCCAATGGCTGGCACCAGCAACCTGCAACCCAGATGTCAAACGGCCAAACAATGGCTGACACTAGTAGGCTAGGCTTACTTTGACGTGACCTGATGGGCTAGGGCCAAAATTTGATTTTTTTTCTTTTTTTTTCCTTTTTACCCCTGCTCAGCCACTATGGTCCCCACTATAAATGGCATGCTTCAACCCAAAATCTGATCACCACCATTTATAACTGTCGTTCACCGCTGATCTTTTCCGTTCACCGCTGATCACTGCTATTGATCATCACAGGATCAGTACTAGATTGTGAGACTCCGATTGCATGATCCTATATATTTGAACGTCACAAGATTTGGGGTAGCCGTGTACATTCAGATATCTAAGCTACGGGCTGATTTAATATTGGCCTTAGTTGAAAGATGGCACCTGGAGACACACATGTTCCACCTCCTATGTGGGGAGGTCACTATTACATTGCAAGACGTAGCAGTCCAATTGGGGTTGTCTATTAACGGCGAAGCAATGACAGGGCATGGAAAGGTGCTCAATCCGTAGGGCATTTGCGAGCGGTTACTTAGAATAGTGCCCCCAACGATGAGGAAAAAAGACTAACCAGTATTAAATTTACCTAGTTAAGAGCAAACTTCCAAAATCTACTGAGCAGTCTAATGCAGATGAACATTATCTACGCTGCAAGCGCATTTATTCTGAAACTTATAGGTGGAGTACTATTGCCAGACATGAATCAAAATAAAGTCCACATCATGTACCCTCCCTTACTAGAGGACCTCGAGAAAGCCAAGAGATTTAGTTGGGGATTTGAAGTATTGGCATGCTTATACTGCGAGCTTTGTCGAGCGACAAAGTTGTCTACCAAGACCATGGGCGGTTGATGCCTTCTACTCAAATCTTGGGCATTATACTGAATGCCATTTTTGGCATCAGTGAGCCACCAACCATGTGTGTGGCCACTCGTGAATAGGTAAATTGATAGTTTGATTTTACCTTCTGTTTTTTAATTGTATAGTATAGTACACTCATTTTTGCATGGAAAAAATAATCAAAAAGTTTATTCTTTTTTTCAAATGGGAGATTGTATCGGGATTCAAGCGATCGTTCACCGTACCCATGTACTGTATGATGATCGAGACTCATTCTGGGGATGGCGTAAAATACGCTTCCAAATCTTTGTTTTAAATACAATAATTCCATAAAAAATAAATTAACTAATAACATGTTCTCTATATTATGCAGTTTCTATAGATGCCATATGTCGAGGAAGGGATCGCGGTGCTCATACCATTATGGGTTACCGAGCAGTAACATTTGTTCGTGTCAAATGTTCCATTAATTCATTTCCATATGGTGGAGTGGCACGATAGGGGTCGGGTATTGAGACAGTTTAGCTACACGCAACCTATCCTGAACATGAATCGTACATCTTTCTGTGGAATGATCATCATTCGAGGCACCCTCCCTTATATGTCATAGAGGGAAGGTTCTCTTCTACGAGCGAGTACGCAGAATGGTATATGGAAAATGGGAAGCCCTTTATATTCCAAGGTAGTTATATGCTGCTCTCGAAAGACGTGCAATCAGAATCTTCCTGATGGCAATGGATGAATGCACGACTACACCATAATCGAGTTCTGCCATTCGGGAACACTGATACCGATTCTGCCTCTAACCCTGATCTTGAGCCCCAATAAGAAGCATTTGGTTCGTCATCATACCACCTGGAGCCTGAGCCCCAATTTCTTCCATCGTTAGAGGATATATTTGGCGACGGCCCCAAACCTCAACATTCGACACACTCCGGATCATCCTCATACCACCTGGAGCTCGATCAGCAAGGACGTACACCTACTACTAAGGATATTTTTCCATCGGCACCTCTGGTCACGCAATACCCCTTAACTCTTGATTATGGTGTATACGGTTATGCTACTTTGCTTAGTACACTGGACGGGACATCGGAGGCTGGACCGAGCAACTATGAAATGCCTCAGCAAGGTGCATGACATCACCGGGGACGTCACCCGAATCATGGCAATTTTGATTTTTATTTGTAAATATTTAATTTATTTTGTAATTATTCTATTTTTCAATATAAATTTAATTCTTCTAAAATAATTATTTGTTTGGATAAATTACTTCAAAATATTTACTAAAACAATTATATAATTCGAAAATTTAATAATACGCAACAAATTAAATTTACAAATAAAAGAAAATATAAAAATTTTAGAATATTACTACACGAAAATATAAAATTCAAACAACAAATAATACAAACTAAATTAAATTTACAGACCCCAAAAAATACAAACATTCTAAAAAATTAATGCACGAAAATATAAAATTCAAAAAACAAATAATACAGACTAAATTAAATTTACAAATACAAAAAAATACAAACATTTTAAAAAATTAATACACAAAAATATAAAATTCGAATAACAAATAATACAAACTAAATTTGATTTACAGATACAAAAATAATACAAAAATTTTGAATAGTAGTCTCTTCACAATTAGTTGTCTTCTACTTGAATCAGGTCAACGTTGCATCAATACCCCACCTATAAGTCATGGAATAAACGCTCTTACAGCATAGTTAATGTCCATCTGCGTTGGACATCTCGGTTAGCCATCTATGGTGCAAAAGTCATTGAACCCTTAATGGCATAACCTTTGTAGTTGAAATGATAGTATATAATTCAAATCTGTTAAAGTATGATAGTATATAATTCAACCCCGACATTCGATTGTACACTACAAAACACTCCCATCTGCTACAAAAAAACTCATTTCATGATACAATACAAAACACTCTCATTTTGATGGCTCTCTCAACAAATTTTTTCTCATCCAATGACAATATTAAAACCCTAACCAGCTCTTATATATAGAGTAAGGGGGTTCTGGCCATCTGATTCCCCAAATTAAGAGAAATAATTTTTTAATCCTTGGTGCCGGCCATCAGTGTCCTAGAACAAAAAAAAAATTAATCTGGTAAGGTTGGTGCCAGCCATCAGTGTCCCAAAACCAAGAAAAAAGAATTTAATCTGATAAAGTTGGTGCCGATCATTAGTGTCCTAGAACCAAAAAAAAATATTCTTTAATCTGATAAGGTTGGTGCAGGCCATTAGTGTCCCAAAACCAAAAAAAATATTTTTTAATCTGATAAAGTTGGTGCTGTCCATCAGTGTCCCAAAACAAAAAAAAATTTGGGACCCGAAAAAGGTAGGGCCGGCCATTAGTGTCCCAAAACAAAAAAAAACCAATTTCGGGACCCGAAAATGGTGTTGGTGCCAGCCATCTATTGGCCAGAACCCAAATTTTTTATTATACTTTGATGTCAGCCATTAGATGGCTAGAACCCAAATTTTTTTTTCAAATACTAGTATTTCAGTATACCGGTATGATACGATTTTAAAAAAACCTTGATTTCAGCCATTGATGTCCTAAAATAAAAAAATATTTTTTTAAAACCTGACACAATTATCAGGCAATCATGGGGTCAAAATACAATGGGGTGCCGGCCATTGGGTTCTCATAACACAAATTTACTGTTCATTTCAGGTCATTTGGGTGAATGTTTTTAAACTAGGGTCATTTTTTTAAATATTAATTTTTTCGGTTAGATGGGTAAAATAGCCTGTAATATAACCTAATTCAACCCAATTTCAAGTTAATTTCATACTTTCATTGAATTACATTATTTTCAATTTGATTCGATTTAATCTTTTACCTCAATACTCAAGCATATTCTCACCAATTCAATACAATTAATTTCTCACATCTTACTTCGAACCTTACTAAATAGCACAACAAAAATATGTGACAATTAAAATTAATTGAGTTATAGAAATACAAATTGAAAGCTTGCGTCACTCGTTGTCGACTTTCACCTTTCCTTTCCCTTTCGATGATCCTGCATCGTTTTTAGCTACAAATAATAATTCAGTAATGGTATATTATCAAATTCTATCCAATTCGCATTCAATTACAAGGTCCTATATATTTTGCGAATTATTCTATTTAATCATCTATCTTGATAATTGATAACTCTTGAAAAGAGTTATATTTTATGCCTTTAGACTTGATTAATTGTCTGTACTTGGGTAAGTTTAGTTTCATTTTAGGATTTTCCATTAGTGTTTTTAGGAAATTGTATTAAAAAGCTTGGATTGTGCTTAAATGTTATTACATGTTACTTTTAATTGTTTGTGGGAAGAATTTGCTTGTTAAGTGGCAGGTGCAAAATGAGGAAAAGAAGTAAATGAGAGAAGGTTTGTTGTGGCAAAAGGTTGGACAGCTTGCCAACATGAATGTCGTGGCAATACCAAGAAGTAACCCAGTCAACACTTAATCGTTATTAGCCTTGTTGTACATGCACCTGAAAAATCAGCCAAAAAAAAGAGGAAAAAGATCATGAGATCATGAGATGATGGGCCTACTCTAAAGGAAGAGGTATCAAACCCAACAAGAAAGAGGAAAGAAAAGGGAGAGATGGTTAGAGAGAGAATTGGAAAAAGTCCTTGGACGAAAGTATAGGATAATGGTCGAGAACAAGGCAAAGCTGGAGGAGGAGAAGAAGAAGGCAATGCCTCTAGGCAATCACAAGATATTGCGTCACTGGAGTTGTGGGCTGGATAGGTGAAAGCTATCTTCCCTAAGTTCTTCCTTTTATTATTTATTTGTTTCTTTGTGATCTTAATTGATGAAAATTATGTTGAATGCTATTTTGAATTTAGATGTTATTGTCCGAACCATGAGTTAATCTCATAGGGTTGGGATTGCTTGACGAAACCGTTATTTCCTCTAATGGCTAAAGCATTGATTAGTTTTAATTTCCTATTTCATTCAATGGAATTTATGAATCACATGAGTATAATCTCTAAACATAGATGAATGTGGAGAATGTTTATTAAATTAATCTAATATTGACAAGGTTAGGTTAGTTAGATCAAAATTGAAAGATATGAGCAAGTATTCGACCGAATACTTGTAGCAGTCTCTAGACATAGAGCAGTGTTCCATACAGAAAGAAAACAAAACAGTGCTAGGTACCGTGCTAAAGCCCTATAGACATATATCATTTCAGGCAAGGTAACTTAAGGTCTTACTCACGAAAGAAGTAGGCCATTTTAGATCTCTTCCGAGCAGTTGAATAAGATTGATTTTGCCAAGGCATTATTGGTTAATAAGGGTAGATTCTCAGTAATCCCAACCTACAATTCAACATCGTAGATCCTTTAACCTTTTCTATATCATCTCTATTTTCACATCCTTAGTTGTTACTTGTTTACATATTATTCAGGTAATCATTCTCATAATTTCCATTGCATTCTTACTCTTGTCTTGCCTTAACATTTTCATTTATTTGTTAGAATTCGCGTATTACACACATAAGTATTCCTTAATTATCATTGCATTCTTAATATTGTGTTTTCCATAGCATTAATCACACTCATTTATAATAACTTGATTAATTTATACCTAACCAATCCCTTTGGAGACTATCTCACTTATCACTTTATTGCTTGATCCGACATGTACACTTGCACAATTTGCTTAGCATATTCATACGCGACAAGTTTTTGACATCGTTGCCGGGGATCAGTAGTTTGGTGAAATCTTGTCTTGTTATTTTCTTATCTAATTCCATTAGTTTTATTTAACTTAGTTGTTTTTACTTTCTATAGGTTTGTTATCAGTGCATGAATAGAGGTATTCCTGCTAACGAAGAGTATCTTTTTTACCCTGATATTGAAAGAACTTTGAGAAGAAGGGCAAGAGAAGTGCCTGACATGGCTAGGGATGGGAATGATCTTGGTTTCAATGATCCGTTAAATCCAAATGGTCAAGTTGTTGATCTTCCTATTCATTGCATGATAGATGATCGAGAGAGGCCAATTCGTGAACATTTTGTGCCAATTTTGGATGATCTAAATCCATGGATAGTTAGACCACACATTCAAGCTTAGCATTTTGAATTGAAACCGGTGATGTTTTAGATGTTGCAAACAGTGGGATAGTTCAGTAGGTTGCCTACTGAAGATCTACAATTGCATTTAACACTTTTTCTAAAAGTCTATGACTAATTTCAACAACAGGGTGTTATTGAAGACACCTTACGGCATAAATTGTTTCCATATTCCTTGAGAGATTGAGCAAGAGTGTGGCTTAATGCTTTTCCATCAGGGACAATGACATCATGGAATGACCTTTGTAAGAGGTTTTTACTGTGGTATAATCTGCCAAACATGAATGTCAAGCTTAGAAACAAAACCACGTCCTTTCGACAACCAGAGGATGAAATGATGTATAAAGCTTGGGAAAGATTTAAAGAATTACTGCAGAAATGTCTGATACATGGGTTTCAGCACTGGACTCAGATGGAGATGTTTTATAATGGGTTGAATACACATACGAGAATGGTATTTGATGCTTCTTCCAATGGTTCCCTGTTGGAGAAATCTTACAATAAAGCTTACGAGATTTTGGAATGGACTGCCAACAATGATTATCAATATCTTGCCACACTAGTTGGGAATGGCAGGAGAGCTGCTGGCACCACGGAACTTGATGCAATCACTTCATTTACTGCCCAGGTATCATCTTTACTAATATGATCAAAAGAATGAAGAGACCAACTATAGTTTAGGAGATGACAATAGTCGAGCCAGCGTGTGTTTTTTATGGTGAAGACCATGAGTTTGACGAATGCCCATGAAATCCAACATCTGTGTGTTGTATGGGTAATTTCAGCTGGAACAATAACCCATATTCCAACACGTAGAATCTAAGGTGGAAGCAGCATCCAAACTTTAGTTGGAATAATCAAGGTGCGGGGAATTTTAACAACATGATAAGATAGAATGCCATTAGTGCACCGCCTAGTTATACTCAACCTATGCTGAGGCAGAATGCCCAATAAGGTCAGGCATCGGTTCCTTAATCATTATCTTTGGAAGCCTTGTTGAAAGAATATATGGCCAAGAATGATGCTGTAATTCAGAGTCAAGCTGCATCCCTTCGAGCTATTGGGAATCAAGTAGGGTAGATAGCAAACGCTTTGAGTTCTAGACCACAAAGAGCTCTACCAAGTGATAGTTAGAATTCGAGATCACAAGGGAAGGAGCATTGTAAGGTAATTGCTTTCAAATTTGGGACTCAGTTGAATGAAATTGTAACACCCCTAACCTGTATCCATCGCCAGATTAGGGTTACGAAGCATTACCATACAAGCGAAACATTACATCATGCTTTTCATACATTAATATAAACATCACAAAATTCATTCATAAACATACAAATCATCCCTAAATTGAGCCCTCGAGGCCCTAAAAATACGCTAGAAACAATTCGGGACTAAATTGAAAAAAATTTAGAAAGTTCAAGAAAAAGTTAAAAAATTTGGACTACAAGGGTCACACGGCCATGTGGCTAGGCCGTTTGCCTCACATGATTGAGACACATGCCTGTGTAACAATTGAAATAGGCACACACGGCCGTGTCCTAGCCCATGTCCTCACCCGTGTAACTCTCTGAGTAAGGTCACACGGCCAAGTCACACGCCTGTGTGCCAGGCCGTGTAACTCTTTAAATAGCTTCACATGCCTGTGTACCAGGCCATGTGCTAGGCCGTGTAACAGCCTGACTTGCATGCATTGAAACCTATAGGGGACACAATGGCATGTTGCCAGGCTGTGTGTCACACCCGACTGAGTCACATGCCTATGTCTTAAGCCGTATGGACATGAAATTGACCAAATTCAAGCCATTTCCATCACCAATTCAAGCAACCATCTTAACACCTAATCAAAGCATCAAAAAATGACCAAAACCAACATGAACTGACCAATTCAATAGTTCAAAACCATTCAACCAATATGCCATACAAGGCACCTCAAACGCAAAGATACAAACTTATCAAAACATGCACATATTTGAATCACATTTCTACTATCAAGCATAAGTCAACTTTTTTCAAATCACACTTCAAACATGACCATTAACATTTCAACATAACTTGCCATTTGAGCCATACCTTTTATGCTTCATAAGTACCACAATGACACAAAAAAATCAACATCACATGGTGCCAAAAACAACTTATATATGCCAAAATCATCAACCAACTTTCAGCTAATGTTAAACACAAGTCCACATATACATGCCGTTATAACCTTAATCAAAATATCAAAAACTATTGAAATTTATGCTGGATAGTATGATCTCCGACGAGCTTCCAATTCGATCAAGCTTTTGATTATCTATAAAATATTGGAAAGAAAACTACGTAAGCACATAATGCTTAGTAAATTCGTATAAACTTTAAACATCATATTCCATTTCAATGATGAATTTTATAGAATAAATATAAACCTATACCAATGCCATAAGATTTATAAATCTATATAACTATCAACTCACATATAAGTACATCATTTAACTCATCAATTATTTTATATCATTATAATATATCCCAGTTATGAACTTACCGTTTCCCTTTTCTTACCCGTTTCATTTGCATAAAAAAAAGCATAAGCATAAACATTAACCAAAACCAAAAGCTTGGCACAAGCCTAAACATCATCATCAATACACAAGTTAGTGCATTTATGCATAACTCTTTTGGGATCAACCACATGATAAGCTATTTCATGAGAAAATACATCATTTGACTCATACAACCTTTTCATGAACATAATCATATTTCTATTAAAGTTTACCATTTCAATCATTTTCATTAATACATGATATAGTTCATTTGAACACTTACTATTCCTTTCCTTTTCATGCCCATTGAACCACTTAGAATGTCATCGAATATTCGAGAAATCTCACACGAAGTGTGCTTAAACATATAATTGTAATCTTTCTTTTACATCGTTGCTCACACGAGCTGTAAAATGGGCTTGCTCACACGAGCTGTGGGTTGAAATGTAAGCTACACGATGTTGCTCGCATGAGCTGTGGAGAATCCACAACAAATGCAGGACCTCAGCCATTGGCAGGACATTCAAGACCAGCACCTGAAACATGAAATCCCTAATGACATGTCATCTGTATCCTACAAATTCCTAAGGTTCAACCAAGACTCAATAACTGTCATGGCATTTCTTTGGATATACATGGATTCAGCATTACCAATACATAATAACATATAATTAAATAACATAAACATAGTAATTCGTTCATACGAACTTACCTGACTAAATTGTAGAAATGTCAAAGTATAGGGGCTATTTGGTATTTCCCCTTCTCTTAGATTTTCCACTCGTTCTTGATCTAAATTAATAATTTCATTCAATTCATTAATTCAAACAGAAAAACCAATTTATTTTATGCAATTAACTTTTTTAAAATTTTATAAAATTACCCCCAATATTTTACTTTTATTCAATTTAGTTCCTAAGCCTAAAACATGCAAATTAACCATTTTTATCAATTTCAAGCTTAGCCAAATTTATTGGAACCTTACTACAGCCCATATTTGTTTTTATTACACATTAAATCCTTGTACTTTTACTATTTTCACATTTTAGTCCTTAAAACATTAAAATTACCAAAAATCACTTTATAAAATAGCCTTATCTAGCAATCAAGCTTAAGATTCTACCATAAAATTTTAAAAACACCTCAAATTCATCCATGGTAAAATTATAAACATTTAACAACTTTACAAATTGACCCTTGGGTTAGCTAGATTAAGCTACAACTATATCAAAAACGTAAAAATCATTAAAAACTAGCCTATTCATTTTAGGGGGAGAACTTAGTTGAGGAAAATGATACAATTATGGTTTTATTCTATTTTAATTTAATTTATCAAATTACCATTTTAACCTTGGTTAATAATTAAATAAAACATCAAATCCATGTCCATATTTATCCACTAATTCTTTAAATGGTTTATTTACCATTTGATTCCATTTACTTTCATTTCCATAGCCAGTTAACCCTTTTAACTAATAGAACTCAACTTGTACACTTTTTACAATTTAATCCTTTTCATTTAATTAGCCATTTAAACGTCAAAATTTCATAACGAAACATTAATACAAGCTTAATAACACTCCATAAATATTTAATAAAATAATTATGGCTTAGTTTATAGAAATGAGGTCCTAATACCTTATTTTTTAAAACCACTTGACTTTTGGGTCTTACCACTTGAACTGAATTATTTTTTCATTTAATAAAAATCATTAAATCAAATTTTTATCATTACACCAAATTACTTGTAAATATTAAATAATAATATTTATGGACTCCTAGTCAGATTTGTGGCCCTAAAACCATTGTTTCGACACTACAAAAAAATGGGTTGTTATAGAAATCGTTAAAGATACCATGGAAGAAGAGGGCAAATCAGATTGCAACAATGGAAAGATTTCAGAAACGTCTAAAAATCACACTGCATCTTGAAAGGCTAAACAAAAGCATGTTGCAGAAGAATCTAATCATCTTTCTGATGGAAATGCTATGGTAAAACAACACCAACAACCTGAAGGATGGCCACCTCCACCATTTCCTCAATGATAACAAGATGCTCAGTTCAAAATATTTCTAGAGTTCCTTAAGCAACTTCACATCAACATTCCATTGGTGGAAGATTTGAAGCAGATGCCTAATTATGTGAAATTTTTTAAAGACATACTATCAAAGAAGCATAGATTGGGAGAATTTGAGACTGTTGCTCTCACTGAATGGTGCACAGTGATGTTGACTAATAAATTACCTCCAAAGGTTAAGGACCCAGGGAGTTTCACTATCCCTTGTTCAATTGGAAATCAATATGTTGGTAAGGCATTTTGTGACTTAGGAGCAAGTATAAATATAATACCTATGTCTATTTTTAAGAAGCTAGGAATTTGGAAAGTAAGACCTATTACAGTTACATTGCAACTGGTTGATTGATCATACGTACATCCGAAAGGTAAAATTGACGACTTGCTGGTAAAAGTAGAGAAGTTTATTTTTCTGATAGATTTTTTTTTAGAATATGAAGTTGACAAAGATGTGCAAATTATTCTTGGAAGACCTTTTCTTACTACAGGCAAAACTTTAATTGATGTGAAAAAGGTGAATTGACCATGAGGGTAAGTGAACAGTAGATCACATTCAATGTATTCGATGTCTTGAAATATGCTGATGAGAATGAAGAATGCCACACCATTGATTTGATAGAAATAGCAGTGTAGGAAGAGTTCACAAGATTTTGCCACAACAATTCTGATAGTAATGAAGACTCACTTGAATAGAGTGACACAAAAATATTTTAGGACCTTGGTGAACTTATGGAAGCCAAGCAATTTATAGATAGAGCAAAGAAGAAGTTTGAATCCTTGTATTTATCAGATCACTCTTTCAAGCCTTATAAACCTTCTATAGAGGAAGCTCCCACACTGGAGTTGAAACCTTTGCCGCAACATTTAAAATATGCTTATTTGGTTGAAAACAACACTTTGTCAGTAGTTATTTCTGTCGAGTTGACACTTGATCAAGGGGTGAGGTTGTTGGAAGTACACCAACAATCTAATAAGGCATTGGGATGGACAATTGTTGACATCAAGGGAATTAGACCTGCTATATGTATGCATAATATTTTACTAGAGGATTTTTATAGTAATTTTGTTGAACAACAGAGGAGGTTGAATCCAATCATGAAGGAAGTTGTTAAGAAAGAGATTATCAAGTGGCTCGGCGTTAACATTATTTATCTAATCTCCTATAGCTTATAGGTGAGTCCTGTACAATGTGTACCTAAGAAAAGAGGTGTCACAGTGGTCAGCAATGATAATAATGAGCTTATTTCAACTCGTACTATCATGGGATGGAGAGTATGCATGGATTACTGCAAGCTCAATAAGGTAACTCAGAAGGCCCATTTTCCCTTATCATTTATGACCAACTGTTGGATAAATTAGCTGGGAAATTTTTCTTCTATTTTTTGGATAGTTATTCAGGATACAATCAAATTGCCATAGCTCCGAATGATAAAGAGAAGACAACTTTCATGTGCCCATATGGTAATTTGGGTTTAGACGGATGCCATTCGGGTTATGTAATGTCCCGACAACCTTTTAGCGCTGTATGATGGCCATATTCTCAAAGATGGTGGAAAATTTTCTTGATGTCTTTATAGACAATTTCTCTGTTTTGGATGATTTTGAGGATTGCTTGAAAAATCTGGAATTGGGAGAAATGTCACTTCATGGTTCATGAAGGTATTGTGCTAGGGCATAAGATATCTCAGTAAGGGATTGAAGTTGACAAAGAAAAAATTGAGGTGATAGATAAATTGCCACCTCCGATCAGTTTTAAAGATATTAGGAGTTTTCTAGGTCATGTGGGATTTTATAGAAGATTTATTAAGGATTTCTCGAAGATATCTAAGCCTTTGTGTGCCTTGTTGTAGGAAAATAGACCTTTCAATTTTGATAAGCCTTCTTTGATCACTTTTGAGGAACTAAAAAGACAATTGGTAATAGCACCAATTGTAATAGTTCTGGAATGGACATTGCCATTTGAACTTATGTGTGATGTTAGGGATTATGATATGGGAGTAGTGTTAGGACAACAAAAAGACAAGGTAATTCATGCAATTTATTATGCAAGTAGGACCCTGATGGATGCACAACTGAACTACACCACCACGGAAAAAGATTTATTGGTTGTGGTGTTTGCATTCAATAAATTTTAATCTTATTTAGTTGGCAGCAAAGTTATGGTCTACGCAAACCATTCTGCTATTAAGTATTTGGTGACCAAGAAAGATGTCAAACCAAGATTAATTTAATGTATAGTTCTACTGGAGGAGTTTAATTTAGAAATTCAAGATAGAATGGGGACTAAAAATCAAGTGGTTAATCACTTGTCAAGGTTAGATGCTTGAAATAAAGATGGAAAAATTCAACTGATTAAAGAAGATTTTCTAGATGAACAACTGTTGGTTGCCATGGCATTACCTTGGTATGTCGATATAGTGAACTTCTTAGTAAGTGGTTTGTTGCCACCTAATCTCACTAGCCAAAGAAAATTGAAGTTCCTTCATGATGCCAAGCATTATTAATGGGATGAACCTTTCTTGTTCAAGCAATGTGCTGATCAGATAATTAGGAACTCTGTCCCTGATGACGAAGTACATATCATTCTACAACATTGTCACTCAACGCCTTTTGAAGGACACTTCGGAGGAATGAGAACGGTTTCTAAGGTACTCCAATCTGGTTTTTATTGGTCGAGTTTGTTCAAGGATGCCCAGGAATTTTATAATTCATGCGATTATTATCAGAAGACAGGAAATTTATCTAAGAGAAATGAAAAGTCGCTGCAAAATATTTTAGAGATTGAGTTGTTTGATGTTTGGGGAATCGACTTTATGGATCTATTTCCACCATCATTTGGCAATCTGTACATACTCGTGGCAGTAGACTACATCTCTAAGTAGGTCAAAGCGCACCCCACTCTACGAATGATGCTAAGTCAGTGCTAAAGTTTTTGCACAATAACATTTTCACAAGATTTGGTACACCTCGGGCAATTGTTAGTGAATAAGGTTCTAATTTTTATTTCAAATTAGTTCCTAGTGTTTTGTACAGAGATGGGGTGAAACATAAGATTGTCACAACATATCATCCCCAAACGAATGAATAAAAAAAGATTTCCAATAGAGAAATTAAACAAATTCTAGAAAAGGTGATTGAACCCAACTAAAAAAGATCAATCCTCCAGATTGGATGAAGTTTTGTGGGCCTATTGTACTGCATTTAAAACACCATTGAGGACGTCACCTTTTAAGCTTGTTTATGGAAAGCCATGTCACCTACTTGTTGAACTCAAGAACAAATCATTTTAGGCTATTAAAAAGCTGAACATGGATTGAGTCACTGCTGGCCATAAAAGGTTGTTAGAACTGAATTAAATGGAAGAATTCAGGGAACAAAAATATGAGAACCGTAAAATGTACAAGGAGAAGACGAAGCGGTGGCAATATAAGAGGATTATGCCAAGGCAATTTGAACTAGGAAAATAGGTGTTGTTGCTCAACTTTAGGCTCAAATTGTTCCCTGGTAAATAACACTCTTACTAGTTAGGTCCCTTTGAAGTAGCTCAAGTCTATCCTCATGGAGCTTTTGGTGTCAAAGAAACGAAAAAGGGGGTCACATTTAAAGTTAATGGACAACTTTTGAAGCACTACTGGGGTGCTCATGTGGATCGAAACAAGCAATCCATTGACCTTTGAGATGTTTGAGCTAATAATTATACTTCCTATTTTTATTTTCCTTATACTTCCTATTTTTATTTTCCTTACTTTCTTTACTTTAATTTCGTTTTTATTATTAGTTATCTTTAATTATTTCATGTTGCTTCTATTTTTGCTTTTATCTTTAAGTAGTTCTTTCTATGATTTCTAAAGATAGAATAAAGAATGTAAATTTATCAGTTGTGCTACTAAGACACTGTAAATTTTCTTCTTCCTTTTCTACAGAATTTTATCTTAACTTTCCACAATGGCTAGACAATCAACCCCTTAATCATCTGCTATGTCACCTCGCATTTTCTTTAATGTTACAACGAAAGAGGGAACCAGAACAACATCTCCAAGTTACCTTTTTGCTTGGAAAATGGTTTTCTTTCTAAAGACGAGCTTTTCATGGGATACGATGTTTCTATTTCTTCTATCGTCAGGCAACATTATGGAAATTTTCTTTTTTTCATCCAGAGGATGTTCTGACCATGATTTTTCATGAGTTCTATACTCACATTACTTCCCCAAATGCTGATTGTATATATGTGCGAGGAGTCTCGCTTTTATTTGATGAGAACACTATTAATGTTTAGTATGGTCTTTTTGATATCCAAGATGAGCATACTCAGTTTGTTGCAGCCATTATTGTTGATGGGATGAACCAGGTTCTTCAAGACCTTTGTGTTGTAGGAACTAAATAGACGGTCTCGAGGCAAGATTGTTAGACTATGGAAAAGGCATCTTTGAATCCCAAGTGCAGGGTTTTGTATCATTTCTTTAAGACGCGCTTACTCTCTTCTACCTATAACTCAATAGTGTCTAAGGAGTAGATGTTGTCGCTCCATTCCATCATGCAGGGTAAGAAGTTTAATGTGGGTAAGATTATATTCAATGAAGTCCACCGATGCGTACAAAAGAATGTCAGGAGTCTAAACTTTCCTTTTTAATCACCACACTTATTCGAGCAACATTTTCCAATGCAACTACCTCCACTTCTAACAGTTTATTTGAGTAACAAGTGCTCAGTTCATTGGAGAAGTTTCAGAAATAGAATACTCTTTTTGAGACTCGGCAGCTTCTGCTTGATGAAGATTTGGCTAAGGTGCAAGACAAATTGGCTCTCTATTGGGCCTATGTGGAGAGGAGGGACGTTGCTCTGAAAAGTTCCTTTCAAAAATATTTTACCAAGTCAATGCCTATTTTTTGGACTTCCCTATGGAATTGTAGGCAGCTGTAGCAGAAGGGGTTGGTGAAGTCGAGCCAACTGGAAAAGACCCTATTCCTACAAACCTTGCCACTACTAAGAAAAGAACCAAAGAACCAAAGGAAGAAAAAGAGAAAACAGAATCAGTCAGCATTATGACTGATCGTGAGGAGGAAGAAGAAGAAGAAAATCCCACACTTGCACCACCAATGGACAAAACTGTCGTTGTTCCACCTCCCTTTACTGAACCTATGACTGGATAAGATCGTGAGATCAATCAGATTATTAATCAAATCACCAAATTCGATAATAAAAAATAGGACGTGCCACTCCAATCATTGAAAAAGAAAGTACGCTATAAACACAATGCACATAAATCCACTCACAGGACAGAATGAAGTAACTACACATGGTCCAAGCTAGATAAGTTCTTTTCCTTTACATACATCATGTATTTCATTTATTTTGCCATGACATTTTCTATTGTATATACGTACATGTATTGAGGACAATGTATCCCTTAGGTTTGAGGGTTTGAGGGTTTGTTGAGCATTTAGTATTGCATGAAATAATTAGTTTAGCATGTTTTAATTTTTGGTTCACCTGTCATTCATTTTTCCATGGCAGACATAATTGTCACAATTTGTTTTGCCTATGATGAGTACAATCTTTACTTATTATGTTCGATGATGAGCATAAATTCATCAATACACCTAGAACATGTCACAGTGAATTAGGTGAATTTAGCTTATGAAAGTTGCTTGGGGAATTAACTCCTAAACATGAGATGTCCTAACCTTAGTTAGTTTGGCCTATAGCGAGTGCCTTTTCATGAACTTAGTGAATTTTGAAGCCAAACTCAGTCAAATTACCAAAGCATTACTCAAATAAAGGATTGTAGGCACTTCAAGGCTTAGAATTGCCAAGTAAGTCAGCATCATTTTATTTGCTCCATCGTGCTATTGGCTAGAAAAGCAAGTTTAAGCAAGAGTGTGTAATAAAGTAAAAATAGAAAAAGGGTACTCCACTGTAGTAACAGGATGAGTAGCTAAGGAGGTAGTTGTTTGCTCCATCCATCTTCTAAGTTAAAAGCCTTAGTTTCAAGAGTGATTTTTATTTAAATTATGACATGATTGAGAACTCTGTAATTCAGTGTTTGCTTTATTGTGATTATCGAGTCAAAGAATTTTATCACATGTTAAACCCCTTGCATACAATTTATTAAAAAAGAGAAAAAAAATATATGAATAATATATATACATTTTGAATTGGCTTAGAGCAACTTGATTTTAGGTAACAAATGAACTAAGTGAAATAGGAGATGCTTGCTATGGCGAGAACGCGCACATAAGCACTTAGGAAATTTTGCTTTTAGGGTGAAATTTTTCTCGTTACCTTTGTTGAACAAACATCTAAAACTTGAACAAGTTTTTGGAGAAAGAAGATTGCTGAGAACTGATGTATATATTTTTCTTTGAGTAGATTGACATTTCAAGGTGATTATGTGCGATGGCAAAGTCTTGCATATATGCATTCATGCATATCTTGCTTGAGGGAAAATAATAACTCAGGTTTGGGGGTGTGATAACTCTTAAAAAGAGTTATATTTTATGCCTTTAGACTTGGTTAATTTCCTGTACTTAGGTAAGCTTAGTTGCATTTTAGGATTTTCCTTTAGTGTTTTTAGGAAATTACATTAAAAGGCTTGGACTATGCTTAAATGTTATTACACGTTACTTCTAATTGTTTGTGGGAAGAATTTGCTTGTTAAGTGACAAGTGCAGAATAAGAAGAAGAAGTAAATGAGTGAAGGTTTGTCATGGAGAAAGATTGGACAGTTTGCCAACACAAATGTCATAGTAATACTAGGAAGTGACCCAGTCAAACTTAACCGCTATCAGCCCTGTTGTACGCGTACTAGAAAACTCAGCCTAAAAAAGAGGAAAAAAATCATGGGGTCATGGGATGATGGGCCTACTCTAAAGGAAGAGGTATAAAACCCAACAAGAAATAGGAAAGAAGAGGGAGAAATGATTAGAGAGAGAATTGGAAAAAAAACCTTTGAACGAAATTAAAGGATAACGATTGAGAAAAAGGCAGAGTCAGAAGGGTAGAAAAAGAAGGCAATCCCTCTAGGCAATCACAAGATATTGCGTCATCGAAGTTGTGGGCTAGATAGGCAAAAATTATCTTCCCTAAGTTCTTCATTTTCTTCTTTATTTGTTTTTTTGTGATCATAATTGATGAAAATGATGTTGAATGCTATTTTGAGTTTGGATGTTATTGTCCAACCCATGAGTTAATCTCATATGGTTGGGATTGTTTGATGAAACCTTTATTTACTTTAATGGCTAAAGCATAGATTAGTTTTAATTTACTGTTTCATTCAATTGTATTTATGAATCGCATGTGTATAATCTCTAGACATAGATGAATGTGTAGCATGTTTATGAAATTAATCTAATACTAACAAGGTTAGGTTAGTTAGATCAAAATTTACTGATATGAGCAAGTATTCGACCAAATACTTGTAGCAATCTCTAGACATAAAATAGTGTTCCATACGAAAAGAAAGCAAAGCAGTGTTGGGTACCATGCTAAAGGCCTGTAGACATATATCGCTTTAGGCAAGGTAACTTGAGGTCTTGCTCTCAAAAGAAGCAAGCCATTTTAGATCTCTTTCGAGTAGTAGAATAAGATTGATTTTGCCAAGGCATTATTGGTTAATAAGGGTATGTAACAACCCATTTTTCATTGGTGTCAAAAATAGTGGTTTCGGGACCATAATTTTAATGAGTAAATTATTATTTTATTATTTATTTAATGTCTATGGTAGTATATTAAGGTTGTTGTAATGCCCCAAAATTTGGGCCTAGAAGTATTGGGCCTTGAGCAAGGGAACAGTTGGAAACTATGCACAAAAGTATGTCTGCTTTAGTGGTTAAGGGTCTTGAGAGGAGTTGGAAAAGTCCTGGGTTCAAACCTG
>CM025252.1:8726674-8740575 GCA_013677275.1 Gossypium schwendimanii
ATAAGGAAGCATGTGGTCTAGTGGTTGTGGTGTCATTAAGGTTACAAGGGAGCCTGGGTTCAAGTCTTGGCATTTGTAGTGGTTTCGAACTCTGTAAGGTGAAGTTTGAATTGGTCATGGAGAGATTGTTAGAGCAAATTATGGAGAGGATTAAGGGAGAGTTTTATGGAGAGAATCAAGGAAGTAGAGGGGAGCCAAGGAATTTCGGTTGGGGGGTTTCTTTCCTCATTTTGGTCAATTCTTGTCACTAGTTTTGGACTATTTTCTCCCTTTTCTCTTTACTGCCGACTTGGAAATTTACCACTTGTGCATCTTTGCTTTTTATTTTTTGCTATTCTTACTTTTTCAATTGACCATTCCTTTCTTGTCTCTTCTCTATTCTTCTCTAGTTTCAGCCAACTACCTGACCACCCCTTCTTGACCATTGACTCTTTCGACTGAACCTATCACCCTAGTCTTGGGATTTTTTCTCTTCTTCAGTTTGTGATCGAAAATTCTTCCCCCTCTATTTCGATCCTGCATCGGCTCTGACAATCGGTAAGTGATCAAAGGCTACTTTCTATTTTTCTTTTAAAACCCCTTTAACCAGTTGTTATTTCATTCTTCTTTTACTGCACCCTTTGCGATTCTAGGATCTTCCTCAAGGAGTGGCCAAGTGTGCTAGGGTTGGAGGAGTCACAATTTTGATCTCAAACATCTGGTAAGGAAATAAGTTTACCTCTTGATTTTGGGTATGTCTGAATATGCCCTACCATTTTCTAGTCGGTTCTTGACTGTAATTTAGGAGGCAACAAAGGCGTGGTCGGTTTCTGAACAGCAAGCGTTGAGGGATTAAAGTTACCCTCATTCAAACAGGGTTGGTGCTCGTAGATCTTGGAACGACTTTGCAAAAAGGTGTGTATCTGTACACCGTATATCATTCCTGTCGTAAAGCCGAAAGAGTGTGTGTAATCACACTATCTCTTCTATGAATCGACAAAAGCTGAAAAGTCGAAAAGCCAAAAATACGGCGATTGAAGCCACATGGGCGTGCGAACACTCATGTGGTGAACCGAGCCCACGAGACATGGTGTTGGACTATAGAGGCCACCACGAGCATTTTCGTGCTCTTGGGCCGTTATGGGTCTCGTTGGGCTGAAATGGGTCTTGTGGGTCCAATGGGCTCATGGGCCCCACACGGATAAAATCCACGTTAAGTGAAGAATACTGGACTAGGCTATGTAGTTCGCGTAGTCGTGACTGAATTTGGGATAAATGGGGCACACGAGCGTGTAGGCCCACTTGGGCCGAATATGGGCCTTGGGTCATTTACACCGTTATGACCATTTAGGTTATCTATGTCTCTCAAGGCAACTGTAGACCTTTAGAAAGGTTTTAAAAGGACCGTAATACCCCTGTAAGGTGAAATGATCGAAATGCCTTGGTGGGTAAAGGACTATTTTGCCCATCGAGGGTAAATGACTGATTTGTGCTATGGTTTGATTGACTTAACTGTGAACGATATGACTGATTTTGAGCATGACATCCTGCATTCACGTATGTAATTATAGCATGTCATCCTGCATGGGCTTGGGTTAATATTGTCGGAGGAAGTGTATGGCTTGTAGTCGTTCTGTTTAAGGCTTACTGCCTTTCTACTTATGGCTTTTAGCTGTTCTGTTAACTGGCAGTGTTGCTGCAATAGTTATGGCTTTTAGCCATTTTGTCTACGGTGCCGAGCCATTCTATTGACTTAGTGCCGTAACCATTGCTAAGCTTGGTGTGCTGGTTGGGTGGGTCGATTTTATTCCCCACATGGTGTGTTGGCTGGTACGGGTGGTGTATTGGTTGGATTGGGCTAGATTTTTGTCTGCATATCTGCATCTGATACTGAATCTGTGATGGGCACAGGCCTAGTCTATTTCTGCATATTGTATATTTTACTGTTTGTATTATAAGGGATTACACACTAATTTTTCTCAAACTTACCCTTCCGTCTAATTGTGCAGTTAATCCCTAGCTTTAGGAGATTTGGAGCTGCGAGA
Source organism: Gossypium schwendimanii (assembly GCA_013677275.1). Lineage (NCBI taxonomy): Eukaryota > Viridiplantae > Streptophyta > Magnoliopsida > Malvales > Malvaceae > Gossypium > Gossypium schwendimanii. Next base: position 8,728,699 of record CM025252.1, read on the forward strand.
GATTCGGAGGTGGCCACACGACCGCTGACGCTCTGATGTAGACTTTTCATTTGAATTTTATATTTTGGGTTTTAATTCTGTTATAAGGCCTTTGAGGGATTAAATTTTTTTTAAAAGGGCTTTAGATTTCCTTATTTAAAACTTCTAAACACGAATTTTCAATATTAACAACTATTTTCCAAAAACATTTAAAAATAGACATTTTTACATTTCAAACTTTAGTAGCTTCCGCTAATGGAATAACCTAAAGTATCAATGCCAGACATTAAGTAAACCTTTTTGACGAGATGATTTGCTAAACTCGAGAAAAAGGATTTAAACATAGAAATGAACTTTTAACGACAAACTCAGTATTTGATCGACGCTTTGATGTGACAAGCCAGATTCGACCATAATGTTTGGGCCAAGTTTGGGGTTTACAGTTATATTAAAATTTCATTAAGAAATTTTGATGTTTAAATGGTTAATTAGGTGAAAAGGACTAAATCATAAAAGGAAAAAAGTTGAGTTATATTTGTTAAAAGGGCTAAATGGCTATGAAATTTTAACATGATGGACTAAGGTAGTAATTATACCAATTGAGTTTATAGTGGATGGCTTTGATGAATAAATGCATGAAATTAGGTTAGTTTTTAAAGGATAAATTAGTAAATTAGAAAATAAATAACTTAAACTAAGTAAAATAAAATAAAAGTGGCCATCTTCAACCTTTAGTTTTCTTTGTTTCAATCAAAAGCCATAGCCAAGGAGAAGCTTGGTTCGACGTAGTTCCTTTGATGCATGTAAGTGAATTCAAGCCTCATTTTTAATGATTTTTATGTTTTTAGGCTTATATTAGCTTAATCTAGTTAACCCAGGGGTCAATTTGTTAAATTGTTCAATGTTTAGAATTTTACCATGGATGAATTTGAGATGTTGTTGAAACTTTATGGTAGAATCTCAAGCTTGGTTGCTAGATTGGACTATTTTGTAAAGTATTTTTTGGTAATTTTAATGTTTAAGGACTAAAATGTGAAATTAGTAAAAATACAAAGACTTGCTATAAAAATACCAGTATATGGGCTGTAATAGGGCTCCAAACAATTCAGCTAAACTTGAAATGGAATAATGGTTAATTTGCATGTTTTGGGTTTAAGGACTAAATTGTATAAAAGTAAAATATTGGGGGCAATTTTGTAAAAATTTCAAACATGACTTAATTGCTAAAATGAATTGATTTTTAGTTAGAATTAGTGAATTGAATGGAATTATTATTTTAGATCAAGAACGAGAGGAAAACTGAAGAGAAGAAAAAATTACCAAATAGCCCCTGTACTTGGTCGTTGTTGCAGTTTTGTCTGGTAAGTTTGTATGAATTGTAATCACTTAAATGTTGTTTAAATTGAATGTTTATTATGTTGTTTTGATGTAAATGAATCAAATATAAATGTATCAAAACTATGATGAATTGACGGATATCGAGTCTAGGTTGAACCTTAGGAATTCTTAGGATACAAATGACATGTCATTAAGGATTTCATGTTTCATGTGTCGGTCTTGAATGTCCTACCGATGGCTGAGGTCCTGAATTTTTTGCTGATTCTCCACAACTAGTGTGAGCAGTATTGTGTAGCTTACATTCTAACCCACAGCTCGTGTGAGCACTGATGTAAAGGAAAGGTTACAGTTATTTGTAAAGGCACACTTCGTGTGAGTTTTCCCAAGTATCCGATGTAATTCTAAATGGTTCAATGGGTAAGAAAATGAATGGAACGGTAAGTGATTTAATGGGAAGATTCATGACCATATAAAAAGGTTGATGCTTATGTAATGTATCTTATAAAATTCTACTTAGGATGTAAATGAGTTTATATGTGTTGTTGGTAAACCTATTAACATGTGAGTTCGATGATGCTTGAATAGGCTTATACTAAACTCATGGCATTGGTAATTGTTTATGTTTAATCTCTGAATTGTAATATTGGAATTAGTAAGTAAGCAAATGGAATGAATCATGATTGTATGGTAACGATGATGAATTAAAATTTATGTTTATACATGGTTGATTTCATATGTATCATGAACAAGTATACTAACTTGTGAGTTTGATGGTGTTATATAGGCTTTTATTAAGCTTATGACATTAGTAAAGGTTTATACTTTCTATAAATTTCATTATTGAAATGGTAAGTTATGTTTTAAGTTTATATGAGCTTAATAAGCATTCATTGCTTATGTAGTTTTCTTTCATTGCTTTATAGACTTTTGGAAGCTCAATCGATTTGGAAGCTTGTTAGAGACCTATCATACTATGCAGTAGAAAAATCAGTAGTTTTTAAGTAATTTGGCTAAGGTTTATAATTGCATGTATAGGGTAATTGGTAATGGTATTATGGCGTATGTGTTAATGGTGTTTTGGCATGTATAAACTTTGGAAAGCTATGTTGGTTTGGTACACTTTGATGCCTTACTAAGTTATGTGATTTTGGTTACTTTAAAGTGCTTATTTATAAGGTTATCTTTGCATGTTGATGATGGCTTGAAAATAATTACTCGTGACATGTTTTAGTTCATATTTGAGCTAGGTTATCATGTATAGAAATGGCAATATTATTATGTATAGGTCTTTTGTATTGATAGCTCATGGATATATTAAATGGTTGATTTAGTAAGTTTATGTCTTTGAAGTTTATGTTTAGTTGAAGAACTTATATTTCTTGTTAAGTAAGGTCTTTTTAACTACTTTAGGGTAGTTGAAATGTATGGTATTTTGGTGTGCTTTTGGTGGCTTAAAAATAGTAAATGGGATGTGTTTTGGTAGGTGTTTGAATTAGGTTATTATGTTTGAACAAAATGGTATGTATTGATAGTTGATGTTTGGATGTAATTGTGGTACTTTTGAATGACATATTGGTTAGGTGATTTAGGTTGTTTGAATTTGCAAGATTATGTGCTTTTGAATGATGTTTAAGTCTCTTGAACATGTACACAAATGGTATGATGAGTTATGCATGAAATGGTTGTGAAATGGCTTGTTTATAGGTAACTTTTAGGTTCACACGGCTTGGAACATGGGCGTGTGACACAGCCCTGTGAGGCACACGACCTGGCAACAGAGCCGTGTGTCATCTGAGGATTTCTTAGGGTTCAAGTCAATGAGTTACACGGTCTGGCACACGGGCATGTGACACGCCCATGTAACCCTACTCAGTGAGTTACGCGGGTGAGGACACGAGCTGGGACACACCCGTGTGTCCCATGTTCAAAAGTTACACAACCTAAGGCTATGTCACACGGCCTTGCCACACGACCGTGTGACCCCTATTTTGCAATTTTTACATCTTTTTCCTAAAGTTTCCAAATTGTTTCAAATTGGTCCCGATTTGCTTGTAAGCTATTTGTAAGGCTTAAAAGATTCGATTTAGGGAAAAAGTGCATGTGATATGATGGACTATGATATGTTTAAGTTATTTGAATATTGATGTTAAATAATTCTGATTGTACGGTAATGCTCCATAACGCTAATCCGACGATGGAGACGGGTTAGGGGTGTTACAAGGTAGATTCTCAGTAATCCCAACCTACGATTCAACATTGTAGATCCTTTAACCTTTCCTGTAGCATCTCTATTTTCACATCCTTAGTTGTTACTTATTTACATATTATTCACGTAATCATTCTCATAATTGTCATTGCATTCTTACTCTTGTCTTGCCATAAGCTTTTCATTTATTTGTTAGAATTCACGTATTACACACATTAGTATTCCTTAATTATCATTGCATTCTTAATATTATTTTTTCCATAGCATTAATCACACTCCTTTATATAACTTGACTAATTTATACCTTACCAATCCCTGTGGAAATGACATCACTTATCACTTTATTACTTGATCTGACGTGTACACTTGCACAATTCGCTTAGCATATTCACACGCAACAATAATCAATCGAATTAATACCATTACTATTCAATCAATCATAATTAAATATCAATTCAATAAATATCTCAAATTGTAATTCATCATATTCAATTTATCAATCAATTTATCAATCAATTTATCATCTTTTTACGATTTAGTACATATCACACCTTCTATACCAAATTGTAAACAATTCAAATTACAATCACACAAAAAAATTCAAAATTCAAGAATATACTGAAAATAAATATAACCATACCATATACAATTATTTGGTTAAATCAATAAACAAATTGAAACTTTAAGAACTATTCAACAATTTTGTCTTTTCATTGATTATTTTTTATTTGGTTTAGTTCTCGATTTATTATTCCATTGAATAAATATAACCATACCATATACAATTATTCCATTGAATTTACCAATTCCACACATCTTATATCATCCTATTATGTGCATGTATCAGTTCAATTTCATATATCAAATTCTCCTTACAATTTTCCATTTTACTCAATCTAGTCCCAAAAACCAAAATTATCATAAATTTAAATTTTGAGTTTCGATTTCGAAACCAATCTCATTTTCATCCTCCTACAACTCTCTATTATCAATAATTATAGAATTGCAACATCAATTTTGAAATATTTTCACTTTAAAAATTAGGCCTTTTCATATCTAAGCTTAAAATCTAACCATTTAACACCAAGATCTTCAAGCATTCATCAATGACAACATTTTACAACTTTAACAGTTTTGAAAAATAAAACATGGGTTAGTAAATCGAGCTTTCACGATCCCATAATTTAATATATTACTAAATTATACTCGTAAATACTAAATAATAATATTTATAAACTCAGACATCGAAAATAGGGTTTCGAATCTACATTTTTCAATCCCACTAAAAATGGGGCTATTACAATTCTATCCCCCTTGAGAAATTTCATCCTGAAATTTATATGGAAAGAGGTGGGAATACTTGGATTTCATTCTAAATCAGATTAACTCATTTGTTATAAATCTTTTTTAACTTGGTTTTGACTCGAGCCAATTACATAGATTAACCATCTTGTATCCCAATTCAGCATCGCAATGCATCATCGAATAAAACCAAGGCATAACTTGAACATTTAATAAGTAACAAATGTTCAATTTCATTATAAGTTCAATTTGCATTCTATCAATCTCAACTCCTCATTGATTCACAATTCCAATACAATATGTTACATATTTCAACTCAAGTTAACACCGACTATCACATATTAATTAAATCATACAACTTCTATTTATCACGTAAGTGATTAAACCTGCCATTCAAATCACAAGTAGTAATTCATCATTAGTATATAGTCCACAAACACATATGTTTAACTCTACATTAACATTTCAACAATTTTGAGTCTATAGATTTACTCACAGTCAACAATTTTTCGACACCACTAACTTTAGGGTCGTTACACTTGTACCTTAATTAAATATCAATTAAAAAAATTACTAAACAATAATTCAATATATTACTAAATTAGGCTCATAAATATTAAATAATAATATTTACAGAATTGAACATGGGAAATAGGGTCCCAAAACTGTACTTTTTGGTCCCACCGAAAATCAAATTGTTACCCGTCATCCCATACCCAACTAGAAAAGTCCTTTCGCGGCCCAAATACTCTTCTGGGTATATGAAGGGTAGTTTCCTAAATCTTCCTCTAAAAAAGTGGTTGATCAATAATATTTCACTTTCAATGTCTGTCCTAATTACAAATGTGGATAATGGTTCAATTTTCAGCCCTATTTTGTAAGATGGGCTAGCTTAAACTTTGCTAACCTCCTAAAGCTCAACCCCCTTCCTCCATAAACTCGAACAATTGTCGCCAATGGCACCAATGTATACCCTTTTTACTCTTATTTTTCTACAACCAAAATCTACTTATGATGCCTTCCAATTCTCCCAAAAAAGAATTCAGCAGCAGAAAACATGACATAGAATACGTAGGATTTGCTTGTAATATGCTTTTAATTAAAACTACTTTACCTCCTTACGAAACTGGTCTAATGCACCAACTATCAACACGATTTCGCATTTTGTCCTTTAAATTTTGAAATACTAATTTCTTTCCCATCCCAACCATACTTGGCAACCCCAAGTATCTTTTAAGATCTAATGTGTATCGCACGTTCAGACTTTAAGCAATTGATATTCCAACATGTTCCTGCATATTTTCACTAAAATAAATCAAAGATTTATCAAAATTTATACATTGGCCTGAACACGTTTCATATTGTTGCAATACATTTTTCAGTAATCCCCGCTTCCTTATCATTGGCTTCACCAAATAAGATACAATCATCCACACAAAAAAGTGAGTGATAACAGGTCCTTGTTTACACACCTTGTCCCCGATATCAATCCATCACCATTTTCCAAACACATAAGGGAAGACAGTCCTTCGTTGCATATTAAAAAAATATGGACTAATTGGGTCCCTCTGTCTGAGCCCTTTACTTGGCTGGAATACCTCCCTCGCCTCACCATTAATAATTACAACATAAGAGGCCATTAATATGCACCTCATAACCAATCCAATCCATCACTCTGCGAACCCAATTTCCTCAACATGTTTCATAGAAATTACCATTCTACCTTATCATATGCTTTGCTCATATCTAATTTGAGAGCAAAATTGTCTCTTTTCCCCAATCTTCTATTTTTAAAAGAATGTAAAACCTCATATGCGAGCAAAATTTTTCCATTATTAAAAGTCCTGACACAAAAGCACTTTGTGCTATATCAATGCACACTTCCAACATTTTCTAAAATCTATTTGCAACAGCTTTTGATATAATTGTATATAGTACATTACATATGTTGATGGCACGAAATTGCTTTAGATTATTCAGTTGGGCTAGCTTTGGAATAAGAACAATATGGCTAGTGTTTAAAGTATCCAAACAATTACCTCCATTAAGTATTCCATGGAATTACTCCCCAACAGCATGCCCTATGATATGCCAACATCTTCGAAAAAATAGTGCAGGAAATCCATCATCCCCTGAAACTTTCATTGGATCCATGCCCCTCAATGTCACATACATTCCTCTATTCTGTATTCTCTAGTAAGTTCCTAATATATCTCATTTTTATGCATGAATTGACTCTTGAAAAAATGTGACTTGCATCATCCACCCCTTTTGACGAAAATAGTTAATAGAAGTAATCATTTGCGATCATTGCCATCTCCCTCGTATCACCTGTTATCTACCCATCATTCTTCTACAACTCCTTAATATATTTTTTCCTTCATCTCTGAATGGTAGATATATGGGAAAATGACATATTCTGTCCCCATTTTTAAGCCAATTCACTATTGCACGCTACTCCCAAGACAACTCCTCTTTATCAATCTCCATATTGAGGTGGAGCTTTGTATCCATCAACTCTCCTAGTGTCTTATCATCTCTTTCCTTCCCATTCAATTGATCAATCTTCCCATTCATTTAATAACTTTTAATTTAATATTTAATAACTTCATATAACTTTATTTGTTAAATTTTTACATAGAGGCAACTTAACATTCCTTTTTAAATATGTTTACATTATTCTATTATATATTACCATGGATTTGATTTTTATGCTATATAAGTTTGTAATATATAATAGGCTTTATAAAAATAGAATATTGATAATGGCAAGAAAAGAGAGAAAAATAGAATACACAGATTTTATGTGGAAACCCTTTTGGGAAAAACACCATGGGCAGAGGAGAAGAAAATTCACTATGTTTAATTCGAATGATTACAATAAGTATAGACTACGTCTATTTATAGGTTTAGAAAATCTTATTCTAATGAACATCTAATAGAAGTAATGTAGTAAGATTGAAACACTTTATTGAAATCAATATCAAACAGAGGAAGTAAACTTCTATACGGATTCTTCTTAGATAGCCTATACCGTATCGCGAGGGCCTCCGGCCCCAGCACCTTCAATTGCAACTACAATCTACCATCTTGCTTATTGGGAATTTACGATGGGCATCAGCCTTCACCCTAATGGATCCCCTATCTTGCCACTTTTAACCACCTTAACACAAATTCTCAACAAATAAGTTCTTCGACTCTTCCATGAAGCCCCTTAAGGGTTTATCTTCAATAATGAAGACCAACCAAGTCTTAGCAATGCTCAAACTTGGTTATAGGAAGTGACTTATCATCATATTTGCAGGTTTATCATGAGTACTAATTTTGCTCACAACCATATCACCACGAGCAATAATATCACAAGCAAAATTATACCAAACATTAATTTACTTTGTTCTCTCATGAAACATTTGATCTTTCGTAAGGAAGATGACACTTTGACTACCACAAAACATTGTACTAATCTGAAGGTCTTTATTGAGTTTAGTAAAGAGCCCCTTTAACCAAATAGCTTCTTTACAAACTTCATTAATCGCCACGTACTTAGTTTTAGTGGTAGACAAAGCGACGGTAGTTTGCAAGGCTACTTTCCAACTGATTGCACAACCCTCAATTGTAAAGACATAACCTGTGAGAGATCTTCTTTTAGAAAGGTCTCTAGTAAAATCAGCATCAACAAACCCAATGACTCCATCTCTATTTCTTCCAAACTATAAGCAAGCATCAGCAGTGCCTCGTAAGTATCTCAAAATCCACTAAACTGCTTTTCAGTGTTCTTTACCGAGATTTTCCATGTATCTACTAACTGTATTGACTACATATGATAAACCTGGACAAGAACAAACCATAGCATACATAAGAGATCCCATTGCACTAGAATATGGAAAATTTGGCATGTAGTCAATCTCATCATCTGATTGTGGAGACAAAGCTGATGAAAGTCTAAAATGGGTCACTAAAGGAGTACTAACAGGCTTAGCACTCTGTATATTGAACCTGCAAAGAACTTTCTCAATGTACCCTTTCTAACTTAAGAACAATTTACTTGTTTTTCTATCTTTCAAAATCTCTATACCTAGTATCTTATTTGCTGCTCCCAAATCCTTCGTCTCAAATTCTTCACTGAGCCGGGTTTGACCTTTCTTATCTCTCCTTTATCTTTCACTGCTATCAAAATTTCATCAATATAGAGGAGTAGATACACAAAAGAACCATAACTGTTCTTCTTAAAATAAATACAACTGTCAAAGTTACTTCTTTTGAAATCATGAGAAGTCATAAAAGAATCAAGCCTTTTGCACCACTGCCTTGGTGACTGTTTCAAGCCATAAAGGGACTTTTTCAATAAGCAAATATAGTCTTCTTTTTCTAAGACTATAAAGCCCTTTAGTTGTTGCATGTAAATGTGCCCCTCAAATTCTCCATGTAAGAACACTACTTTTACATCTAACTGTTCAAGCTCCAAATCATACATGGCCACAATACCAAGCAAGGCTTATATCGAACTGTACTTCACAACTTGAGAAAACACATATGTGAAGTCCACACCTAGAATCTGAATATAACCCTTTGCAACAAGCCTTACATTATATTTAGGTTCTTCAACTCCTGGAGTCCCTTCTTTCCTCTTGAAAACCCATTTACAATGAACAACCTTCTTACCTTTAGGAAGCTTCACAAGATCCCATGTTTTGTTCTTGTAGAGTGACTCCATCTCTTTTTGCATGGCAAACATCCACTTTTCTGAATCTTCACAGCTGACTGCCTCGGAATAAGTAGATGGCTATTTATTTCCATATATATCTTCAGCCACATTTAAATCATAAGCAACTAGATCAGCCTCGGCATACCTCTTTGGAGGTTTAATTTCTATTCTAGTTCTATTTTTGGCAATAGAATATTATGGTTAAGAAGTGACTCTATTCTGATTTTGTATACTAACTTGAGGAGTTGACTCTATTGTAGATATTGGATCAATCTAAAGCTCCATTTGCTTTTGTTGTTCTTTATTTGAAGAGTTCTTAAGAGATAAGTTAGGTAGCATAACAGTTTCATCAAAAATAACATATTTGCTAATTACAACTTTTCTATTTTCAGGACACCATAACTTATACCCTTTTACACCAGCCTTATAACCAAGAAAAACATATTTAATAGATCTTGGCTCCAATTTTCCATTATTAGCATGAGCATATGCAGGACACCCAAAAATCTTTAAATCAGAATAATCAACAGGCTTACCAAACCATATCTCTTGTAGAGTCTTTTTCTCAATGGCAATGGATAGAGATCAGTTGATCAAAAAACATGCAGTAGAGACTGCTTCAGTGAAAAACGAATTCAATAAATTAGCATTTGACAACATACATCGAACCTTCTCCATGATAATTATGTTCATTCATTCTACAACGCTGTTCTGCTATGAAGCATGACGAACTGTCAAGTGTCTCATGATCCCTTTTAATTTGCACAATTCATTAAATTCATCAGAATAGAACTCCAAGCCATTATCTGTTCGGAGCTGTTTTATATATTTTCTTATCTATTTCTCAACCATAGTTTTCCAAGACTTGAATGCGGAAAACACATCACTTTTCTACTTCAGGAAGAATGCCCAAACTTTTCTAGAAAAATCATTAATAAAAGTTAGTATATAATTATCTCCACCTCTCAAAGGCACTCTGGATGGTCCCCAAAGATCATAATGAATATAATCCAATGTTCCCTTCGTGTTATGGATTCCTCTGGAGAATCGAACTCTCTTTTGCTTCCCAAAAACACAGTGCTTACAGAACTTTAGTTTACTAATGCCTTGCCCATCAAGAAGTCCTCTTTTGCTCAATTCTATCATGTTGTTTTCACTCATATGCCCTAGACGCATATGCCAAATTCTAGTAACAACATCATCTGACAGGGAAGAGGAAGCAACTGCAGCATCACCAGTAACAGTAGAACCTTGCAAAACATATAACATTGTAGTTTTTCTTTATCATTTCATCACAACTAGAGAACCTTTGAAAATATTTAGAACCCCACTTTCAGTTCTATATTTGTACCCATTTGAATCAAGAGTACTCAACGAAATCAAATCTCTCTTCAATTTTGGAACATGTCATACATCACTAAGTGTTTTAACAACTCTATCAAACATCTTAACTTTAATCGTTCCAACACTTGGGATTTTACACGAAGCATTATTTCCCATTAAAATAATACCTTCAGACACTGTTTCATTAGTTGTAAACTAATCCTGGTTGGGAATCATATGGAAGGTGCAGCTAGAATCAAGGATCCACTCCTCGCTCACTTTAGAATTGTTTGCAGAAGCAACTAGGTTTTCACCATCATTGTAGTCTTCTACAACATCAACTTCACTGGATTTTTTTGGTTGTTTTCACTTTCGATTCGTAGCCTCCCTTTTTATCTTGTTCTACAACATATAGCACTCAAATTTAATGTGCCATTTCTTCTTGCATAAGTTACAGGTTTTACCTTTATTTGAAGATGTAATAGCCCGATTTTGGGCCTAGTCAGAATAGTGGTTTTGGGACCACAAATCTGACGAGAAAAAAATTATTTTTTATTATATTTGTATGGTCTACAATTTCAAGGAATGATTTCGTGAAAACTTTGTTCAAAAATTTTGACGTTTGGGCACTCAATTATCAAAAAGGACTAAATTGTAAAAAGTGCAAAAGTTGAGTTCTACATGTTAGAAGTGTCCAATTGTTATGAAATTTTAAATTAGAGGTCTTTAAATGGTAATTAAACCATTGGTTACATTGTGGACAAAAATGGACATGAGATAAGTGAAATAGGAAATTTTTAAGTTAGCGGTATTTTGGTAATTTGGTAATTAAAATGTATTAAAAAACAAAATAGGCCAATAATCATCATCTTTAAGCCTTGGCCGAATTTCACAAGGGGGGAAGCCATTGCTAGGGTTTTCAAGCTTCCAATCTCTATATTAAGTGACTCCAAGGCCCGTTTTTAATGTTCTTTACGTTTTTGGAGTCTCGGTAACTTGATTTAGCTTATTCTAGCAATAATTT